>NW_020870872.1:20000-27500 GCF_003789085.1 Penaeus vannamei | reverse complement strand
TGCTATATNGGGGTGAGAGGGAGAGAGAGAAGAGGGGAGGAGAGAGAGGAGAAAGAGAGAGATGAGGGGGGAGGGGAGAGAGGAGAGGTGGGAGAGGGGGAGAGGACGAGGGAGAGAGAGGCGGGGGAGGGGTGAGAGATAGAGAGGGGGAGGAGAGAGAGAGAGAGAGAGAGAGAGAGAGAGAGAGAGAGAGAGAGAGGAGAAGAGAGGAGAAGAGAGAAGACGAGAGAGAGAGCAGTGGGAGAGAGAGAGAGGGGGGGGAGAGGGGGAAGAGAGAGAGGGGGGAGAGGTGAGGGAGAGAAGAAGAGGGGGAAAGGGAGTAGAGGAGAGAAGGGGGGGAGAGAGAGAGAAGAGGGAGGGGGGTGGGGAGAGAGAGAGAGAGAGGGGGGAGAGGGGAAAGAGGAGAGGGGGGAGAGTGGAGAGAGGGGGAGAGGTGGGGAGAGAGAAGGGTGGGTGAGAGAGAGATAGAGGGGGGGGAGAGTGTATGAGGAGAGAGGTTAGGGGGGAGAGGGTAGAGAGAGAGAGAGGGGGGAGGGGTAGAGAAGAGAGAGAGAGGGGGGAGAGGGAGAGAGAGAGAGAGAGAGGGGGTGAGAGGGGAGAGAGAAGGAGAGGGGGAGAGGGAGAGAGAGATGAGAGGGGGGGGAGGGGGAGAGGGGAGAGAGGGGGGGGAGAGGGAGAGAGAGAGAGAGATGGGGGTGAGGGAGAAGAGAAGAGAGAGGGGGGGAGATAGAGAGGGCGGGGGGAGAGGGGCAGAGTGAGAGAGAGAGAGTGGAGGGCCAGAGGGGAGAGACGAGAATGATAGGGCAAGAGGTTTCGAGAGATGAGAGAGAGGGCAGAGGGGAGAAGAAGAGAGAAAAGGGTAGAGGGGGAGAGAAAGAGAGAGGGGAGGGGGGAGAGGGAGAGAGAGGAGGGGGAGAGGGGAGAGGGAGAGAGAGAAAGAGAGGGGTAGGAAGGGGGAGAGACGAGGGGGGGAGAGGGGGGAGAGAGAGAGAGGGAGAGGGGGAGAGAGAGAGGGGGGGTGAGGGGAGAGAGAGAGGGGGGTGAGGGAGACTCGAGAGAGAAGAGAGAGAGACAGAGGAAGAGAGGAGAAAAGAGAGGGAGAGGGAAGAGAGAGGAGAGGGGTGAGAGAGATTGAGAAAGAGAGAGAGAATGGAGAGGGAGAGGGGGGAGAGGGAGAGAAGAGAGAGAGGGGGGTGAAAGGGGAGGATGAGTATTTAAAGACGGGGGGAGAGGGAGAGAGAGGGGAGAGGGGAGAGAGGGGGGAGAGGAAAAGAGAGAAGGGGAGGAAGGAGGGAGGAGAGAGGGGAGAGGTTGGAGGAGAGGAGAGAGAGGAGCAGTATGGAGGGAGAAATGGAGGGAGGGTCTGGGGAGAGGAGAGAGAGCGAGAGAGAGAGAGAGGAGAAGAGGGGGTGGGGAGAGGGAGGAGAGATGGGGGGATGAGATGAGAGAGGGGGAGAGGGGGGGAGAGAGATAGAGGGGGAGAGGGGGGGAGAGAGAGTAGGGGGGGAGGGTGGGAGAGAGAGAGGGGGGGAGAGGGTGGAGAGGAGATGATGAGAGAGAGAGAGGGGGAGGGGGATGGGAGAGAGAGAGAGAGGGGGAGGGGGGAGAGAAGAGGGGGAGGGGAGAAGAGAGAGGGGGGAGTAGAGGAGGAAGATGATGAGGTGGGGAAGGGAGAGAGAGAGAGAGGAGGGGGGGAGAAAGAGAGAGAGAGGGGGGGGAGAAAGAGACGAGGGGAGAGGGGGGGAGAAAAGAGAGAGGGGAGGGAAAGGGAGAGAGAGCAGGGGGGAGGGTAGAGGGAGAGTAGAGGAAGGAGGAAGAGGGGATGAGAGAGAGATGGAGAATGGGAGGAGAAGAGAAGGAAGGGTTAGACGAGGGGGAAGAGAGAGAGGAACGGGGGGAAGAGGAGATGAGAGTAGGGAGAGGGGAGAGGAGAGGGGTGAGGGCGAGAGAGAGAGAGGGGATGAAGGGGGAGAAGAGAGGGATGAGGGTGAGAGACGAGGATGGGGTGGGGAGAGAGAGAAGAGGGCTGAGAGAGAGAGGGGGGTGACAGAGGGTGAGAGAGAGAGGGGGAGGGTCGAGATGACGAGAGAGGGGGAGGAGGGGGAAGAGAGAAGAGGGAGGAAGAGGCCTGAGAGGAGAATGGTAGAGAAGAGAGGAAGAGAGGGAAGAGGGAAGAGAAGAGAGGAGGGAGAGAGAGAGAGAAGGGGGAGGACGGGGGAGGAAGAGAGAGGAAGGTAAGGGGAAGAGGGGTGAGAGAAGAGGAGAGTGTATTGAGAGGTTTAGTTTGGGAGAGAATTGAGGTATTTATAAGATAGTAGAGTGTATGATGATGAGGAGAGTGAGAGAAGAGAGACAGATGGGGAGGATGATGAGAGAGAGAGAGAGATGAGAGGATGAGAGAGGAGAGGAGAGAAGAGAAAAGGGGGTGGTGAGGGAGGGAGAGAAAGAGATAGGATGAATGGGGAAGGGAGTGGAGGCGGTGACGAGTGGGAGGAGAGGGAGGGGGGAAGAGAGAGGGAGGTAGGGAGGAAGAGATAGAGGGAGAGTGAGGGAGAGATAAGGAATGAGGGAGGAGATAAAGGGAGGGGAGAGAGATTTAGAGGAGGGAGAGAGACTATAAGGAGGGAGAGAGAGAGGGGGAGAGAGAGAGGGAGGATGGAGGGAGGGAGTATGGACGGGAGGGAGGGAAGGGGAGGGAGGGCAGGCGAGAGAGGTAGGGAGAAGAGGGAGAGAGGGAGGATGAGAGGGAGAGAGAGAGGAGAAGAGAGAGAGAGAGAGGGGAGAGAGCAGAGGAGAGGAGTGAGGAGAGAGAGAGGCGAGAGAGATGAGAGAGAGAGAGGAGAGAGAGAGAGGGAGAGAGAGAGGGAGGGAGGGGAGGGGATGATAGAGAGTGATGGAGGGAGGGAGGAGATAGAGATGGAAGGAGAGGGAGAGAGGGGAGTGAGGAGGAGATGAGGAGGGAGTGGGAGAAAAGAGGGGGAGGAGAGAGGGATGGGAGGCGAATGAGGGCGGAGGGAGAGAGAGAGGGGGAGGGGGGGCGAAGGAGGAGGGGAGAGAGGGGAGTTAGGGAGGAAGGCGAGGGAGATAGGGAGGGAGAGTGGAGGGGAGATAGAGACGGGAGAGAGGGAGATAGGGGGCGAAGGGAGAGATATAGAGATTGGAGAGAGATAGAGAGGCGAGGTGAGAGGAGATTAGGAGGGGGGAGAAGAGTAGAGTAGGGAGGGAGAGAATTAGAGAGGGAGGTGGAGAGCAGGAATAGAAGAAGGGGAGGGAGAGAGATGAAGGTGAGGAGAAGAGAGAGAGAGAGAGGGGGGAGAGAGAGAGGAGATGAGAGAGAAGAGGGAGGAGAGGAGAGAGGGAGGGAGAGAGAGAGAGAGAGGGAGGGGATGAGAGAGAGGAGAGGGGAGCGGATAGAGCAGAGAGAGAGAGAGAGAGAGGAGGAGAGACGAGAGAGGATGGGAGAGAGAGAGAGAGGAGAGAGAGAGAGGAGGACAGGGGGGGGGAAAAGGGACGAGCAGACGAGGAGACGATTAGAGGAGCGAGAGAGAATTAGAGAGAGGAGAGAGAGAGAGATGAATGAGAGAGAGAGAGAGAGAGAGAGAGAGAGCAGTGAGAGAGACGAGGAGAGAGAGAGCGAAGGGCGAAGGGGGGGAAGGGCGGGGAGAAAAGAAAAAGTTAAAGTGAAGAAAATGATGCCCGCGGGGACCTTGCTCGCGCTTCGGCATGTGTCTTGCTTGTGTACAGCCATTCGTGTATTATCTGTGAGGGAAGTGGGGAAAGAACAAGTGGCAGATTTAGCATACTGCGCCAAAGGGTTGACTCGGTGGGCGCACCGTTAGAATTCCGTGGCAGTGAATATCAAGGAGGGGCATGAGTGGGGGCGGAGGGTGGAAAGCTGTAGGAATGTAGTCGAGGCGACGTTTGAGCTGCGGCAGTAAATCCCACACAGTACCGGGTATGTGTAATTAAGTTCGGTCGGTTGTCCGTGGCCTCCGCTTGTCGGTCATATAGGCGCACGTTGGGATGAGCAGATCAGCTGCGACGGCGTTGGAGAGGCGTTTAATGCGGGGAATAAGATGCACGACCGCTTAATGGGCACTGTTTCGTAATTTACTTCATTTTATTTATTCTTTAGATATCACAGCTTAGTACATGAACAAGCGAACAGTTGTGGACAGAATGGAAAACCGTGTTTCTCCCCGAATAGTAGGGCGCTGCCACGTTTGGAAGTGCTGTTTCCTTTGGATAATAAGAGTTCCAGTACATGTGGTATGCGTGATAGCTCAGTTGTATGTTTATGACTAGTTTTGCGTCTGAATAATAATCATAATAAAACACAAATAGCATAGACCTGGCTCCAAGGACAGCGAGTTTGATTTGGGAACGACACAGCAGGCAGTCGCATTCCAAATTAAGACCAGAAACAGGAGATGCAGCGAGGCTCTGCCGATCAATCTTGGGCGGCGGTTGTGCTGTAACTACTGTAAGACACCTTTCCTCAGTTCCCACGTCACTTTCGAGGATGTTTTGTTCCGTAAAGATTTTGCATATACACTACGACTGGCCAACTTGCACGCAAGGCCAGCAGACACTGTTGACTGACCTTGCGTAGAGGCAGCATAATGTGGGACATGAAATGTCCCACATTATGAGTCATGAACACATGACAGCTTAGGTATACTATGGTCACGCTCAAGGCCTCTTGATTCATTTGAGTTTTTTTCCGGAGAAGGGAATAAAGATGTAATATGATTGTGAGATTTAACCTTGTTTCCCGAATCAGAAGATGCGTTTGAGTTTCTCCTTTTTCTGATCACCTTGCCCTCTGACTCATTCTCTCCTGTGTCCACGTCATGAAAAACAGAATCCAGGAACGCCCACATTCGTTTCCTCTCGCTGGAGTCGGCTGCGTGCGGCGCTGGAAAGCTGAAGGTAATAGTTATATTTAGCCGAGGGCGACCTCACCTCGTCATGCGGAAGCGAGTGATAATCGGATGCGCTCTCTTTGATTGGTACTTCTGGCTGCTGTAGAATGTCCTGGTATGTGGTTGCCTCACGACTTTATATATGCGGGCTATTTTGTGCCAAGTCTTTGTTTCCCTAGAGATATTACTCCCTTGATTTTCTATTTGTATTTTTCTTGGCGATTTCTTTTCTGCGTAGCTCATTTGCGTTACGCATTTCACGTTTTACAGGTTGTTGCGTGCAATTAGTGCCCTGATTATAGGCTTATATCATATTTACGTCTCCCTTCAGGATGCTTTCCTCGGTGTTTCTTCCTTAATAGATTTGCCTTGTTACATCGGCCGCTTTATCCTTCTTTGATCCTCGCGGCTCCCCTGGCTTCCTCTTCCGTGTCTCTCCCCGGGAGCACTCTCGGAAGGTCTTGCGGCAGCGCTGTGTGGGGCGGGAGTCTCTGGAGCGCCGCTTTGAGCCGGAGCCCCGTTACTGTGGCTCACCTAAAACTTTGAAATCAACGATAAGCTAACCCCGTGCTCTTCAGCCTTTTAAGTTGGCCCTGTTAAGTGACTTGTATTCTGAAAAAAATGTCTAATGGTTCTTACCATTTATGTTTACCTACTCAAGTACGTAATTTGAAACTAGCTGCTTCGCTCCAATTTTGAATTGCATATATCTCCAGTGCACAAAAGTTGTGTGAATTCAGAGTTGATTGCGCTGCCAGTCGAATTAAGACGGATTGGACGGGATAGAATTCCCGTTCGATTATAGAGAGGGATAAAGGGAGGGTTGAAAATATACCTACGTAGGAACTCGCTATACGCCACATGGATATACATGTTATTCCAAATGAATCAGAGATAAAAGGCACGGTTCTGTTCTGAGAAGTGGCATGATCTCATCGACCCACCTGACCGCCCACGACTGCCGTGCTCCCCTCACCGAACATCCACCTCAAGGTGGAACGTCCACCCAGGCTGAACCAAATGAGTGACCTCGGTGCTTGGGCCAGGTGAGGGGCATCAAGACTTGGCATGCTGTTTCATTTACAAGTCATAATTCCCATGGCTTGTAAATAGCCTCGACGGCTATAGTGATGGTGGATGTGCAACGCGAGCCTTGACCTGAGTGATGGGGTTGCAGGGTCACCTGGCTGCGTGACATGTGGCGGGTGAGGTGACGGGCCACCGCGAGGGACTGGAGAGACGAGCCAGGTTTCGTGAGGCGTAGCCAGGCGCTGGAGGAGGCGCGCGTGGGCGCTCGGGACGACCAGCGCGGCAACACCGTTATCAATAGCGAGTGAGCATCACTTGTGGCCATTAAGGGCGAGAGACAGTCAGGACGGCTGTGCACCCACCCGGGCTGGTAATGCTTCTCCC
This sequence comes from Penaeus vannamei, assembly GCF_003789085.1. NCBI lineage: Eukaryota > Metazoa > Arthropoda > Malacostraca > Decapoda > Penaeidae > Penaeus > Penaeus vannamei. Next base: position 21,162 of record NW_020870872.1, on the reverse strand, counting down.
AGGGGGGGGGGGTTATGAGGATGTACAGGTCAGAGGCATGGGGCGAGGCCACGGACGCTCAAAAGAGAACAGATCGAAGTGGCTCCCCTCAGCTGGCCCTTGTGGCATTGCATAATGGCGTGTGCATCCTGGTGAAGTGTTGTCGTTTATTATGGTGGTGATATGCATATCCTGGTGTTCTGCAGAAGCCCTCGTGAAGATGTACCCATTTTAGGGTGCCGCGCTCCTTAGGAGGCTGCTCATATCTTTGTGATTCGTTGAAATCTCGAGAGCGTCCGTCATTAGCACCATGGATGTAAAAAATCTTCAGCATTAATTAATGATGATCTCTGTGTGTGTGTGTGTGTGTGTGTGTGTGTGTGTGTGTGTTGTGCGTGCGTGTGTGTGCGTGCGTGTATTGAGGCGGGCTTGGGTGCCCCGCCGACCCGAGGAAAGCGAGGTCGCGCCGCGTAGCCGACTTCTCCTCCTGTGACTTGCGGAACTGATTGTTTTTCCTTTTGACCAAAACCTCATTGTTCCCTCGCGTGTGTCTGTTTCCTTCCACCTGCTGCCTGGGTGGCGGCCGAGCACGGGAAAAGAGGCGCTGAGGCCGCCGCGCACACGGACGAGCGTGTTCTCCGCTCTGCCCCCGCCCCTCCTTCCTTGGTCACCGCCCATCCTGCGTGGCGCTAGCGATCTTTTTTAATATGCGTTTGGTCCCTTCTTACGGAGAGGGGGGGGGGAGGAATAGAGAGAGGAAAGATGGAGAAAGGAAACTGGAGGAGGAGAGAGAGGAGTTGGAGGGAGGGAGGGAGAGAGGGAGAGTTGGAGGGAAGGAGAGAGGGAGAGAGGGAAGAGGGAGGAGAGGAAGAGGAAGAGGTTTGTGTCGCTTGTATAATAGAAACCCCAGAAAGTGCGCGCGCGCGTGTCCTCGCCAGACGGAGCGCCACAACGAGGCGCTGCAAGGTTACGTGACTTTCGCTCTCCTTGTCCTCTGTTGTTCTCGTCCGGCCTTCGCTCTGCAGTTGCCATCATACGGATCTTCTAAGAATGCCCGTTATTCCCGCTGTGGAATGATTCGGTCGCTCATTGCTCTTTCTCTTCTGTTTCTGAGTGGAAAGATGATTGAAAAGGGAAGGAGTGCTGATATTAGATGAATTTCATTAAGGCCTCATAGTGGAGG
>NW_020870872.1:0-2500 GCF_003789085.1 Penaeus vannamei | reverse complement strand
GAGGGAGGAGGAAGGAGGAGGAAGTGGAAGGGTGAGGAGGAGGAGGAGAGGAGGTGGGAGGAGGAGAAAGGGAGGGAGAGGAGGAGGAGGAGAGGGAGGAGGAGGAGAGGGAGGAGGAGGAGGGAGAGGAGGAGAGGGAGGAGGAGGAGGAAGGAGGAGAGGAGGAGGAGGAGGAGGAGAGAAGAGGGTGGGAGGAGGAAGAGGGAGGGAGGAGGAGGAGGAGGGAGGGGGAGAGGAGAAGGGAGGAGGAGGAGAGGAGAGAGGAGGAGGGTTGAGATACGGTCGAGATAACGGAGAAGGGAAGAGGAGAGGGACGAAATAAAGGAGCGTGCGAAGTATAAAAGACTATGAAAAGAAGAAAGAAGGATGATAATAATGAAATAAATAAAAAAAACAGCAAGCAAATAAGCACAACAACAAAGTGAACGAAAAACAACATAAAACGACAACGACAACAAAAATACTCAGCGGGCAGCCACAAAAGAAATACTCTTCTTTTTTCTTTTTAACACGTCTTCCATGGTGACAACAGGAAGAAAGGAAAGAAAACGGGAAACGTCTTCATCTTGTATTTGCAAGTAGTCGATAGCCTCCGGGAGTGTGCAGTCGGATGGGCGGCTTCGAGTCATACGGTGGGCGGCGTTGATGCATGGGCGGCGCCGGCAAAGAGCTCCCCTTTCGAAAGATCATCTGGCTCTTGCTCGTCCAATTATCTTATTATTCATTATCTATTTATCATTTTTTTTATTTATTTATCATTTATTATTTATTTATTTATTTATTTTAGGGAGGGTGTGTGTAGGGGAGGGTATGTAGGTGGGGGTGAGGGTATGGGTGGGGGTAGAGGGTGGGATGAGGGGATGAATAGGGAGGGAGGATTTTGGGGAGGAAGAGGTGGGGGTAGGAGGGGAGTTTTTTTGGGGTGGTATGAGGGGTGAATTGGGGAAGGGGGTGGATAGGGGGAAGAGGGACCAGGAAAGGTGGGGGATGAGGAGATGGGTGAAAGAGATCAGGAGGGGGGATCAGAGGAGTGGGGGGGGGTATAATTCATGAGCTTTGTACGCGTGTCCCTCTCCCTCTCTCTTTTTCCCTTCTCTCCCTACCTCGGTCTCTTTGTCTCTCATTCCATCTCCCGTCTCCTCGTTCCCTCTCTCTCTTTCTCTCTCTCTCACTCTCTCTCTGCCTCTCCCCTCGACATCAAGATATTTTTATCACAAACACAACTAAATAGCGTCTAATAATGGTTTGGTAAACACAAAGCGGTTTTGAAACAGATGCATTCTTGAATAAAAGGATTGATTTAAATTAAAATACATTACCACACATGACTCAAATTGAAAAATACATTACCACGTAGAATAGAAAGGCAGTTAAGATTTAAAATGTAATGTAACACTGACGCTGCAAGTGAGAGTAATCACACTGCAGTATAATGAAAATGATATAAGACTTTATAATGATATAAACTAACAATCAAACTTAATAAAAACAGCACGAGTCCTCTGAGGCTGTAACATGCGAATAATTATGATAGCAGGAGATCCGTCATCGCTTATGATATTTCGTTTTGGATCATAATTCATAAAGGTAAGTGACATCTTTAAAAGTATTTCGGAACAGAGAAAGTAGAAGAAAAGTTGTAATGATACTTCTTGGTAACATGATCGGTATGAGTACTGGCGTAATGATATCGCCTGATTTGATTTATGCTACCACCTGATTTGACACACAAATCGTGATCATTTTGATTGTATGATTATGGGGAATAAGACCTCGTTTGTAATAAGATATATGTTTATGATTATAACGTTTATGTGGATCATCATAATCGGTTTTATAAATCGTTCAATGATTTCAAACCCTAGTCTTCGAGTATGCACCAAAGCAGACGATAATAAATTCCCCTTAAAGTGATTTAGTAGAAAATGAATAGCGCTCGCGTGCCAAAATGAAGGTATAAGTTCGCCTCCTGATTAATTAAGTCACTTATCTTGACTAGCCCGGTTTGTCATTATCTTATCGCTCTACTACGATTTGGAAAACTATGAATGTGTGCATTTCAGCAAACAGAGAAACATACATAGACGCAAAAAAGCGTTTTTTGCGCGTATGTATATATATATATATATATATATATATATATATATATAATATATATATTATATTATATATATATTATATATTATATATGTATATGTATGTATGTATGCATTTGTAACGCACACCACACACACACACACATTACATATATATATATATATAATATATAATATATATATATTATATATATATATATATATAACTATATATATATATATTTATATATTAATAATATACTATAAACATACAGAGGGTTAGGCAGAGAGGGTCTCTCTGCAACATTTAAAAGACTTCTGCAACATGTCCCATCGCGGGCGTGGTGGCCTAGTGGTTAGAGCTTCGACTTGTCATTGCAAGGTTGAGGGTTCGAGTCCTTGCTGGCGCGTTGTTCCCTTCGGCA
>NW_020870871.1:85000-87500 GCF_003789085.1 Penaeus vannamei | reverse complement strand
GTCGTGTGTGTGTGTGCGGGTGTGTGTGTGTGTGGATCCATGTGTTCTGTTGTGTGTGTGTTGTGTAGTGTGTGTCGTCGTTTCTCTCTCTCTCTTTCTCTCCCTCTCTCTCTCTCTCTCCCTCTCTCTATCTCCTCTTCATCTCTCTCTCTCTCCTCTCCATTCTCTCTCTCGTCTCCTCTCCTCTACTGTCTATTCTGTCTCTCTCTCTCTCTCCTCTCTCATCTCTCTCTCTCTCTCCGTCCGTCTCTCTCTCTCTCTCTCTCTCTCTCTTCCTCTCGTCTCTCTCTCTCTCTCGTCTCCCTCTCTCTCTCTCCTCTCTGCTATAATTATAATATACCTTATTTATATTCATATATAATAGTATAGATTAATATAGATATATAGATATATATTATATATATCTATATATATTTAATTAGTATTATATATGGCGCACGCACAACACACACACATAACATACCAATAATAATATAAGTTAGATATATATATATGATATATTATTATAAATATAATATATTTACTCCTACTATATATATATATATATATGTGTGTGTGTGTGTGTGTTGTGATGTGTGTGTGTAGTGTGGTAAATCCTTTGGTGTGTGTGTGTGCGACACAATATCGAAGTGCTGTGTGTGTGTAGACGACTTTCTCGTATAGATAAAGGATACACTAGCACCCCTGTGTGTGTGTGTGTGGTGTTTGTGTGTGTGTTGTGTGTGTGTGTGTGTGTGTGAAGAACAAATAATGAATTACAACCAAGATACATTGTGATGTGTGTGTGGTGGTGGTGTGTGTGTGCGTGTGTGGCGTCGTCACAAAACGATCTGTGTGTGGTGCTGCTGTGCCAGTTGGTGTGTGGGTGTGTGTGTGTGTGTGTCGTGGCTGTTGTGTGTGTGTGTGTTGTGTGTTGTGTGGTGTGGTGTGCTGTGTGTATGTAGTCGAGTCGCGTGATGTTTGTTATGTACGTAAAACATATATAGTATATATATTATATATATAAATAGTATTATATATATATTAGTATTATTATATATATGGTATATATATATATAGATATATTATATAATGTATGTATGGTACTATATAATATATACAATGCATAATACATGCAATACATAATACGTAACCATATATGTGGTAGTGTTGTGTGGTGTGTGTGTGTGTGTCGCTCTACAGTAACGGAACACTCTACTGCACCTTACAGGTCAATCTGTGTGTGTGCTGTGTGTGTGGTGTGTGTGTGTGTGTGTGTGTGTGTAATCTAGATCATGCTGATATCTGGCATTGGCTGTGTGTGGTGTATGACCATTAAAATAATCATATATACATATATAATATGCTATACCCTCATAATATATATATACTATTATATAACTACACTAATATATTATATATATTATATTATATATATATTATATATCATGTATACTATATATATATATATTATATATATACTATATATAATATATATATATATGCTGTAATGTTATGTGTGTGTGTGTGTTGGTGTGGGTGCTGTGTGTGGTGTGTGTGTGTGTGTGTGTGTGTGTGTGGTGTGTGTGTTCGTGTGTGTGTTTGTGAAGAGAGAGAGGAAAAAAGAGAAAGAGAGGGGTGGAGACGGGGTAGAGAGAAGATAGAAAGCGAAAAAGAGAGACAGACAGAATACACTTCAAAAACGGGTGTCAGTGCCTATACAAACGTAGACATAGACATAGTTCTAAAGGTAATCTAAACGAAATGAAAGGAAGAGAAAGAGAAAGAGAGGAAATAAGATGCTAAAGGCTAAAAAGTTAAAAGAAAAGAAAGAAAAAACGAAAAAGAAAACGAAGAATCGGGAAAGAAAATCGTTCCTAACTGTCATGTGGAATTTTCGTCCGAGTCATTCTTGTCATGTAGGCGTCGAGAGGAAGGGAAAGAGAGAGAGGGGGGAGGAGATAGAGGAATGAGAGAGAGAAGACGAGAGAAGAGGAGGAAGAGAAAAGAGAGAGAGAGGGACCAGATAGAGAGAGAGAGAGATGAGTGGGGGGGGAGGAGAAGAGAGAGCGAGAATATGATATAAAAGTGAGAAAAGACAGACGAGAGAGGAGGAAGAGGATGAGGGAAGAGGAGAAGAGAGAAGGCGTCTCTGGACTGAGGAGAGAGAAAAGAACGAGATGAGAGAGGAGAAAAGAGAGAGAGACGAGACAGAGACGAGAATGACCGAGAGAGAGAGAGAAAGACAGATCGAGAGAAGAGAGGAAGAGAAAGAGAGAGAGCGGAGAGAGAGACCCCCGTGACGACATGCGACAGCGTGTGTCGTAAGAGCGGGATGAAGTAGCGCCTCCGTTGATAGAGAAGAGATTAGTGATTGGCGAATCGCAGCCAGGAGAGGGAGCGTTGGTTGGCAGTGTTTGTTTAAGAGAAGAAGGGAATGGAGAGAGACAGGGAGGAAGGGACGAAGATATAGAGAAGGAGGAAAGTCGAGATAATGGGAGAGGAAGGGAAGAAGAGAAGA
>NW_020870871.1:75000-80000 GCF_003789085.1 Penaeus vannamei | reverse complement strand
AGGCGATTTTCCAGCTCAGCTTGTCAAGAGGGCAAGGGACGAGACGGGAGGGAGAGAAGGGAGAAGAGATGAGGGGGGGGGGGTTGGAGGAGGGCAGGGTAAAGTGGAGAGAGGGTGGAGGGGGTGCAGGTAAAGATACAAAGGCTGAAAGAATAATGGAGGAAAGGAGGCATTGAGGAAGAGAAGGATGAAGTGGGGAAAAAAAGAGATGGAGGGAAAGTGGGAGGAATAATTGGGGGACGAGTAGCGCCCGTTGAGGAAGGATGAAGGAACTCTGGGAAGGAGGATGAGGGAAGTGAGGGAAGGAAAGGGGACGTAAAGAACTAGAAGAGAGGCACAGTATCTAATCCAACTAATTGCTTCTTTTCTCAATTACTTTCCCGACTTTCTCATTTTCCTTCGCTTCATCGACCCACAGGACCTTCCTCCCTTCCCCTCTCCTGAAGATCAGCCGCAGAGACCCGGCATGAAATCTTATTATTCTGAGAAGGACGAGTAGTTCCAGCTCTCCCGAGGGCGACCCGGTCAGGCGCCGTCGCAGGCAATCGGCCGAGGAGCATCAGGACGCCTTCGCAGGGGTCTCCTTCGTCGCAGATGTTGAATGTGTTGTTTTCTGTTCCCTGTTGTCGCCTTTGTTGCTGTTGCTTTTTCATACTAATGATGTTTTTTATTGTTTGCTGATTTTTCATATTTGTTTTTTTTTCTAGGAAGGTTTCTTATCGCCCTGGAGAGTATTGCGAATTGCAATGTGCATTTGTTGTTTTAGATTACTTTTGCTTTGTTTTGAGTTATTTTGGTTACATTTGTCATATCTTGTTTAGTTGTATTATTCCATTTTCCTCTTAAACCAAGGGCCGTGATTCGAGCATTCAAACTGCCCCCTTTAGATCCCTCCAGCGAATTCAAATAACGAGTAATAATTGCTGAAATCAAAGAGAATTTCGCCAAACGACCTCCGTCCTTTCCGTCCTCTTCCCAGAATTGCACAGAGGGAAAGGCTTCTCTTTGCATCCGACATAACCTGTCTGTAAGTTTGTCTGTCTGCCCCCTCTCTATATATATGCGATATATAGATACATAGATGGATATAGATATAAATATATGTGCCCAAATGCATGTAAAAATATGTGTTTATATAAATGATCACACACACACACACACACACACACCACACACACACACACACACACACACACACACACACACACACACACATACACACACACACACACAAATATATATATATATATATATATATATATATATATATATATATATATATATATATATATATATATATATATATATATATATTTGTGTGTGCGTGTCTATGTCGAGATCGTCTCCTCGGAGGATCTCTCGGGATATCCTTCGCCTGTTGCTGAAATACCAATCTCCTTTCGCACATCTCGGGGCCGCCTTCGGGAAGGGATTTGCGGCTCTTTGGCAGCTCTTGTGCGGGCTATTCCGCGTCTAATATATGTGTGTGTGTGTGTGTGAGTTTGCATGTGTGTTGTGTGAGAGAGAGAGTTTGCATGTCTGTGTGTATTGTGTGTGTGTGTGTGAAGTTTGCATGTGTATATATATATATATATATATATATATATATATATATATATATATATATATATATATATATATATATATATATATATATATATATATATATATATATATATATATATATATATATATATATATATATATATCACATTGAGGCCCGCCCCTGGCTCATGTATATACTTCCACGTGCATTCACACGCCCGTAATATAAGTAGAGGCTTAGCGTTCCCGACTGACCAAGCACCGGCGCGCTCGTAAACCACGGACGCGATCCCTTCTCGGAGACGGCGAAAAGATAAGAAAGATAAGATAAAAGATAAGATAAAAGATAGATAAAAGATAATAATGATAATAATAGATAAATAATAATAATATAAAATAATAATAATAATAATAATAATAATAATAATAATAATAATAATAATAATAATAATAATAAAATAATAATAATAAAATAATAATAATAATAATAATAATAAAAGATAAGATAAAAGATAAGATAAGAAAAGGCGGCGAAAGGATGCTGTTATTTCAGCAACAGGCAAAGCGCCTCCTGGAAGATCCTCCGCGAAGACGAGGCAGGATCGATCGGCCTCGCCAAGAGGAATCCGGCCGGGAAACAACGGCGAGGTGAGATTTCCTTTGCGTTGCGTGGCAATGGCAGCGGCGATGTCGGTGTCGTTTTATCCGGATGTTTGTTTGTTGATCTTCTTTACGTACCCACTTTAAGGCGTTATGTCATGCGATCTTACGAGTAACCGGTATGATAGGTCAATGTCGTATACCTAATTGAATTTGTCGTCTCTCTCTCTCTCTCTCTCTCTCTCTCTCTCTCTCTCTCTCTCTCTCTCTCTCTCTCTCTCTCTCTCTCTCTCTCTCTCTCCTCTCTCTCTCTCTCTCTCTCTCTCTCTCTCTCTCTCTCTCTCTCTCTCTCTCTCTCTCTCTCTCTCTCTCTCTCTCTCTCTCTCTCTCTCTCTCTCTCTCTCTCTCTCTCTCTTCTCTCTCTCTCTCTCTCTCTCTCTCTCTATATATATATATATATATATATATATATATATATATATATATATATATATATATATATATATATATATATATATGTCACGTACATAATTACAAGCAAGATCACTCCAACGCTCTACTCCAAACTCATATAAACCGAACTTGAATTTTCGGAAGGTCAGCACCTCCCTATTCCCACACAACTATTATCCATCAGTTTCCCGACGACGACCACTGTCCTCCGGGAGGCGACTGACTCCTTCCTCGAGGCGGTTGCAAGCAGCCTTCCTCACCCAGCGCGGCGGCGGCCACTCTTGCACGGAAGGAAAGCATAAATATTAAACCGCCGTGAGCGCTTCTCTGTTCACGGCGTTTACCTTGCAATAATGCAACATTTATGGAGATACTTCTCTCTCTCGCTCTCTCCGTCCACCTGCCTTTTCATCTATCTTCTCTCTCTCTGTCTACATGTGTATGACAGCAACATTAGAGAATTTCCAGGAAAATACTCCTCGAAACCTCAAGATCTCCAAGCTGGCCTCATGTGCGTCCGGAAGACGGTCAGGAACAGCGGCCGACGGAAGAGGAGCTCCGCCTGAAGGGATATGTATTGTGTGGAGGAATATGTGTATATACATACATACATACATACATATATATATATATATATATATATATATATATATATATATTATATATATATATATATATATACATATATATATATATAATGTGCACACACGCACATATATATGTATTAAACACTTATGTGTAAGTGTATATACATACATACATGTATGTACACACACGCGCGCGCGCACACACACACACCACACACACACACACACACACACACACACACACACACACACACACACATATATATATATATATATATATATATATATATATATATATATATATATATATATATATATATATATACACACACATTTAGCATCTAAGCAGTCTGCCGAGACCTAGATTTTCCAGCAGGCCTTCTCCACCCAGGGTTGTCGCTGCTCTCTCTTGTCTTCCAGTTTTCCTACAGCTTCCGCCTTCTCGCGAGGCGTAAATTGGATCCCTTTGTGTCCTTCAGTGCACGGTGACCGGACCCCTCCTGCCCAGGGGCTCCTCGTACGGGGTTGACGCCTTAAGCCGAGTGTAAAACATGAAGATATAAGGAAAGTTCAGACTTTTGCGTTGGCAGGAACCTTTGGGTGACGGGATACTCTCCTGGCTGACAGGTGCTTCCCGTGCTGTGTAACCTATCCTCCACTGCATCGGGTAAGTGCATGGAATCCTGTCGTATCCTTGCATGGTTGTTAAACGAATATACTGTACAGTATGAAAGCATTTTCCATATTACCTCTTCCCTTTGCCAGTCTCTTTTTGCCTCGTGGCTTTGAGATCATTTCCATCCCTAAAATGTCACAGACTCTCATGGGTAAATATGCAGTTGAATAGCACGCTACCCAATGACATCTCTAGTTTTTCGTTGGTAATTATTTCTCACAATGACAATAATGTCATTGCAACTAGAAATATTGCATTTCTATTTTATATACTAATACCACTATAAAAATCAGGTAATGATCATGATAACATTAACATAGACATACTGATGATTATACTGCCAATCGCTTGAGTTTCAGAATTGCGCTGTGGAACCTCACATGTCCTCTTCCCAGAAAAGTCCACCGTCATTCATGTCAAATGCAGCATTAAGACCTTATCCACGTGTAGCCTCATTAGAGAAGCCCCAATTACAGCATCAGCAACTCATCCCACTTAGGTTTGCGTGGAACGACTCTCCTCTGAGGCCAATTAATCAAATCGGATCCCAAGTCTTCGGCAAAGAATGTTGCGGAAGCATTCACATTTCTTGAAACTTATAACTGACTATATATATATATATATATATATATATATATATATATATATATATATATATATATATATATATATATAGATGATACATATAAATATATGAAAAATCCTTACAAATCATATATATGCTATATGATTGTAAGGATTTATCATATATTAATATATATCATCATATATATATATATATATATATATATATATTATATATATATATATATAATAATATATATATATATATATATATATCATCATTACAAGTAATAATGATAATAGTGATGGCAATTATTTAGATGATGATTGCAACACAAATAATAACTTTGATTAAAAGTATCAATAACGATTGTCATTATTATCTCTATTATCATCATCATTATCATTATCACAAATAATAACTATAATTAAAATATTTATAACGATAATTATTATTATTATTATTATTATTATTATTATTATTATTATCATTATTATCATTATTATTATTATTATCATTATCATTGTTATGATAACTATTATCATCTATTATTAAAATGAAATTCCTTATGAAT
>NW_020870871.1:50000-52500 GCF_003789085.1 Penaeus vannamei | reverse complement strand
TTGGTATTTCTTATCACTGATTATTATTATATTATTATTATTATTATTATCATTATTAGTATTGTTATTGTTATTATTATTATTATCATCATCATTACTATTGTTACCACCATTATCATTATTATCATTGAAATCATTATCATCCTCATTATTATTTTTTTTATCATTATTACTGTTATTGTTATTATTATTATTATTATTATTATTTATATTATTGTTACAATTATTATCATTTTCATTGTTATTCTTATAACTATTAATCTTATCATTATTATTGTTATTATTATCATTGTTATGGTTATTACTATTATCATTACTATTTTTAACATCATTATTCCCATTATTATTATAATAATTATTGTTATTATCATGTTCTCTATTATCATTATCATCACAGTTATTTTCATGAGTATTATCATCACTATTTTTATCATTGTTATCATCATCAATTTTTATAGCTAACATTATGATCATTATTGTTATTATCATTATTATCAATCATTATCATTATCATTGTGATTATTATTAAATTACCATTATCATCATCATATTTATTATCATCATTATTATTACTATTATTATCATTATTACTACTTTTATTATCATTATCATTATTACTATTATCATTATCATTGTTATAATTATCATCCAATTTTCATTATCACTATTATCATTACTATTAGTAATACTATGATATGATCATTATTATTACTAATATTATTACATTTTTATTGCTATTATTATTATCATTCTTACCATTACTATCATTATCATCATCATCACCATCCCCATCCCCATCCCCATCACCATCACCATCACCATCATCATCATCATCCTCATCACCGTCATCATCATCATCATTTCATCATCATAATCTTAATCATATACATATATATATTCATTTATTATTATCATTCTTACCATTACTATCATTATCATCATCCTCACCATCATCATTATCATCACCATCATCATCATCATCATTTTATCATCATAATCTTAATCATATTCATTATCACTATTATTACTATTTCTATCACTTGTATTATTATTATTATCATTATCATCATAATCATTTGTACTATATTATTATCATTATCATTGTTATCATTATCAAAATTATCATTATCATTATCATTATCAAATTATCATTATCATTGTTATCATTATTATCATTATCATTATCATTAATATTGTTATTTCTCTCATTAATATTACCATTATTATTACTGATATCATTATTATTATCAGAGACGATGATAACGGCAATAATGATACGATCATAATAATAAGAACATGGTAATTTTAATGATAGTACTAATAATGACATCTGTCGTTATCATGCTCCTTTAATCATTATTGCTAGTATCGTCTCACCATTACTGCCATTGCCATTCTCTGTTTCCGCAAGACAAAAGCAATACCGCAAGGGACGCATTTTGTGTTTCCCAAATACCGCAAGAGACACCAAGTCCTCTCATTAGGCGCAGCGTGCTTTCAGTCCACCTGTAATTTGGACTTATAGGCTTGTAACTTATAGGCTTGTAACTTATAGGCTTGTAACTTATAGGCTCGTTTGCAAGGGTCGTCCAACGGGTAAGAAACGGGATCGCATTTCTTCTTGGCATATTAAGAACCTCAGAGGAACTTTATCAAACAATGTTGCGACACGGAAAAGTTGTTTCATTTTTTTCCACCTGAAAGTTGCACGGGTTCTAATTAATGTTTTAGGGTAAGATGGAGTAATCTAGAAAAGCATTGATATAAATAACTAACAAGCCTCCCAAACAAGATTCGAATCCATGCCAGGGGGGGGGGGTGTTAATGAAAGGAGTTAGGTTGATGTGCCCTTCTGTTCTGCATGTTATCACTCGTTCTGTATAATGTTAGTTTTTGGATCTTTTCCCTGATGGTTTAATTGCTTTACATTCAGGTTTTTTTTATGCTTTATTTGATCTTATAAGTGTCCAGCATCGTACTGGATGTGTCACATGTACCTTAATGAATAGGCAAGTCCTTCCCCCTTCACACGCATATGCATGAAACCGTATTTTCTTCTATGCAATTACGATGGGCCACAATTGAAAGGTCATCATGGTATGGGACTCTAGATACAGCGGATCACACGGAATGAAGTGGTCAAGGTACAGTCGACGTGAACTCAGTCAATTCAGGGAAACGCTGGCGGTATATTCTCTAGCTTAGTTTTGGACGTGGGGCGTCTGGCTTGCTTTTGTCAAAAATATTCCAATTTTCATCTCAATCTCCATTATTTTCTCTCATTCTCATTCAGCGTCGATTGTGCCCATCTTATCACTGCTGGTTTTATTCCCCCCATTAGTATACATACTCGCATCAGTCTTCTGCATTTCTTGTTCACATACTTTTGTTATATCGTCAATATTGATACCATTACTTATACTGCTATTGCCAGTAGCATTCTAATTATCATGACTTTTATCAACATTATTATTATCTTTATCATTTTTTTTCATTATCA
>NW_020870871.1:30000-32500 GCF_003789085.1 Penaeus vannamei | reverse complement strand
ATAGAATGATCTTAAGCACTAAGATCATTCTATGTACATGCTGTCCGTCCTATTATTGACTATGCATCTGTCGCCCCTTCATTGCTCCAGCACACATTAAAAGAAAAACCTGAAACAATACAAAGCGAACCGGCAGGATAATTCTGGGTGCACCTAAGTGGACAAAGGTCATCAACCTCCTCATGGAAGCTGATTTACCGTCCATGGACACCAGAATTGATCTAATGGCAGCACAATTCATTTCCAAGGTCCTGCAGGCACCCAGAAACTCTTATCTAAGACAAAGAGTACTCAGACGCCTACAACAAGACTACCAGTTGTTTGCGGACAATTCTTGGCTCACACAAAAACCAGAGTCTTGATACACTTTCAACTAAAAGAATCATTGCTTGCCAAGGGTATGGACTCCCCTCACCCTGACTACAAAGAACCCCGCCGTGGGCAAACGAAATGATCGAATTCTCAATTCTAAATCTTACAATGAGAAAAGATCAAAATTCCATGCCTAGTCTAAAGGCACAAGCGCAAGGTGATCAAATAACTCCGGGTAGCATAACATACTACTACACGACGGATCTGTGGATCCCATAAACCATACTGCAGGTGCCGGCTTTGCGACAAAGGATACCACAGCATCCATTAGGGTCACTGGCAATGCCTCAACGCTTCAAGCTGAAACTGTTGCGATCATGGAAGCCCTGACACACGCGTCCCTAAGGGCAGGACACGTTGTCATTCACACAGATTCAAGAGCAACTATTGACAGCTTACTGCATAGCATGCCCCTTGACAACATCTACCTCTTTAACCATAGCCTAAAGAATTCTCAGACAGGGTAGAAGAATTATCATTAACTGGGTCCCAAGCCACATCGGCATTCACGGGAACAACAAACTTGCTGAAAAGGGCAGGGGTATGCCCCCATCCTCCATGATCGTTAAACCCAGCCGAAGGGGACTAAGCCAAAGAACCAAAGCTACAGCGTGTGCGGTCCTCCGGGGAGCACATAGAGAAAATATCACAAACTCGCTCGCTGCTAAGTGGTACTCAGATGCTTCAGGCTATGAGCCACTGGCCCTTCCTCCAAACACAAAAAGAGGTACCGAAGTCATACTATTCAGACTAAGACTAGGTTACCAATGCGTTTGGCAAATTATAGACAATGGGACTGCCAGGTGATGCAAACATTGCGGCGAGTCTAACGCCACCCTGTTACATTACTTGCAGAATTGTGTACACACAGAATTTCTGAGGCAGGGACCACCCACCACAGCCACCGGGCTGGTAAAAAGAGTCTGTAACTTGCTTACTCCGTGGCAGCTGGATCGCTTGCTCGCAATTCAGCCACCACGATAAGCATGCAGTTCAAAGAAACCACCCGAGTTAACTAGAAATAATTAACACAGGCCGGGCCACTCCAGAAAAAAGGCCCAGGCGAAGCATGACTTTGCAAATCTAACTGAACTGAACATTTTACATACAAACACACACAGGCGCACATAACATTTGAGACACAGACATTGACCACATCTACAGGAAAGTAATGGGCACTCTGATATACTTGAATTACATCAAAAATAAAATACCCATAGAAACAAGAACTATTGTTATACAAACACTAGCATTTGGTATAATCAATTACTGCCTAAACATCTGGAGCTCTACAAATAAAACACAAATTCAAAGAACACAGAAACAAGACCTTTGCAGCAAGAGAAGCACAAGGGAATAAATATGACCACATCACACCAGATATCAACAAACTAAAATGGCTAAAAGTACAACTGAAATACAATTATGACACGTGTATTCTAATCCATAAAATCATACAAGGAATTTACCCAAACTGGTTATTACCTATACAGACAACAGGTAACACAACGGGTGTCCAAACAAGGCAAAACAACTGCTTATATATCAAGAAATCATATACAGAAACCTGGGCAAGAAATATGCAAATCCGAGGACTGGTGACGGAACCAATTACCCAAAAATATAAGAAATATTTCCAACCAAAAGACATTTAAGACAAAAGTAAAAGAACATCTACCGAAATATCAATATCAGGCGTATAAACATCAAGCCCAGCACTAATATCACATATGATATTAGTGTTGTGTTATTTTGTTCCACAAGCATTGTACAATATCTATGTTCATAGCATCCTATTACATTGTGTAAACACATAATGTGTAAAGAGAATACACATTATAATTAATGGAATAAAGTGTTTGAATTTGAATTATTATTATTACTGTTATTATTATCATCATTATTTTATAAAAATAATAACAATTGCCATTATCATTATCATTAATATTTAAATAATTGTCATGATTATAATTATCATGATTAATATCATCATTAACATTGCCATTGTTATTTCTATCATATTATTATTATTATTATCATCATTATCAATATTATCCTTATTATTACTATTATCATTATGATTACTGTTAGCAGCAGTAGTATCATAATTCTCCTTATTATTATCATA
>NW_020870871.1:0-5000 GCF_003789085.1 Penaeus vannamei | reverse complement strand
ATACATTAGATCAGCAAATCATTTACAGATAAGATTTAGACAAACTAGTCTGTCTCGCCCACACAACAAAGCATCTCCTTATACTCACTGGAATATTAACAAACATCATGGAATTGAAGTGTTAGATAATCGATACGACGCCCACCATGCAAAACAGTCCAAGAAAACAATATCCCATACACGATTAATTCTTTCGATATCCCTACTGAATGGAAAATATCGGTACAAATAGTGATAGATCGAATATTGTGAGTTCTTTTTAAATAAATAATTAAGAGCAGCCTTATTATTCTGCCTCCTTCATCAGGCGACTGCCGTCGGATCTCGGGTATTCAGGTGAGGCGACGGAGGGAAGCCGTGTCCTAGCAGAAATTCATTAATTTTCTTACAGCAATGATGATAAAGATGGACAGAAAACGCACAAAAAAAATCGCGGTCATTCCCCTTGGACTCTCCGTTTCTTTTATTTTTTAAATCTAAATCTTACCGAACAGGAACAATAAAACTAATTGTATTTCACATGCTTCTGTTATATGAGTCGTTGTGTGACCGGCAGGCAACTTTTTCTGGATCCAAGTTGGCGTTTCAGGAAAGAGAAACAATTGAAAATCTCGGCGTGAAAAGAATTCGGCAATTGTTCTTCCTTCTGTGTGGAGTTTTGTATTTCTTATTCTACTGTAATTATTTTACTGCCTTTTATGTGGCATTTCTAAACTCGGACATTTTCTCATTTTCAACTGTTTTCTTACGTCTTCCCTTGTTCATTTTTTTTTTTTTTTACTGAATTTCCTTTTAGTTCTTATTCCTGCCTTCTCTTCCTTCTGCCTCTCTTTCAGAGTGTTCAGCTGATAGTAATAGCCGTTATGAAACTGACAGTTATCGCATAAATGATAATTGCAAAACGAGAAGGATGAAAACTGATAATGATAATAATGACAATAGTAATAGTAATGATAATGGTGATTGAATAAAGATGATAATGAATTAACAACATGATGGTGATGATGATGCTAATGAAAATTTATAATAAAGAAAAATATAATAATAATCATTATGACACTTTACAGGATTAATAAGATTATCCTAATTGCCATTAATTCTGAGTTATCATACTCTTATATTTCTTTTCTTTTACTATTCATATGTTTAATACTAGATTTTGAATCTAAGACTAAATTATAAATCGATATTATGATTTATATAAAGGGATAATAAGTGAATTTTGTACATTATAAACATGTACATGACATTATCTTATTGACGAAGTTTTATTTTTAGTGATTATTGATAAATGCTTTTATTTTGAGGTATTATGGTTTTCGATGATAGTGTGATTATTTTTTGCAGAGCCAAGTTTCATCCCCAGTAACAGTTTTATGCAGTAAAGCTTTGAGTCTTCCCCAGAATTGCAAGTAGAAGGATCCCTTGGTTGCTGCGGTTCTCGGCGCAACAGGACTGCGTCTCGTCGAGCAGAAAGCTTGCTCAGCCCCAAGCTCTCCATGGGAATCGTGTCTACGGTATCCACGGAGAGGTCAATTCAGTGGAAATTTGTCAACAATTTTTAAGTACGTTGCGGACAGCATCGATGATTTCCACTCATAATGACGCGGACGGCCTGCCAGTGCGAGCATCATCTTTCGCCTCGTCTCTTCCGCTTCTGAAATGACTTATCCATTGGTAGGTTATTGATTTCCTAAGGCCATTGCTCCCGTAAAACTTGCTCCAAGCGTCAAGTATTTTGCAGTTCTTCCTTCTCTACTACAACCTGATGGGCAGGGTCGTGAGGAAAAACAACCTGATGGGCAGGCCAGGGTCGTGAGGAAACAAACCTGATGGCAGTCGTCTGATGGGAGGGGGAAAACAACCTGATGGGCAGGGTCGTGAGGAAACAACCTGATGGGCAGGTCGTGAGGAAACAACCTGCATGAGGCAGGGTCGTGAGGAAACAACCTGATGGGCAGGGTCTGTGAGGAAACAACCTGATGGCAGGTCGTGAGGAAAACTTGAGAAACAACCTGATGGCAGGGTCGTGAGGAAACAACCTGATGGCAGGGTCGTGAGAAACAACTGATGCGGACAGGGTCCGTGAGGAAACAACCTGATGGGCAGGGTCGTGAGGAAACAACCTGATGGGCAGGGTCGTGAGGAAACAACCTGATGGGCAGGGTCGTGAGGAAACAACCTGATGGGCAGCGTCTGTGAGGAAACAACCTGATGGGCGGGTCGTGAGGAAACAATGAAACAACCATGGGCAGGGTCGTGAGGAAACAACCTGATGGCTGAAGGGTCGTGAGGAACAACCTGATGGGCAGGGTCGTGAGGAAAACAAACCTGAGGGCAGGGTCGTGAGGAAACAACCTGATGGGCAGGGTCGTGAGGAAACAACCTGATGGGCAGGGTCGTGAGGAAACAACCTGATGGACCTGACAGGTCGTGAGGAAACAACCTGATGGGCAGGGTCGTGAGGAAACAACCTGATGGCAGGAAAGTCGAAACAACCTGATGGGCAGGGTGCATCGTGGTCGAAACAACCTGATGGGCAGGGTCGTGAGGAAAACAACCTGATGGGCAGGTCGTGACGAAACACCTGATGGGCATGGGCAGTCGTGAGGAACAACCTGAATAGGCAGGGTCGTGAGGAAACAACCTGATAGGCAGGGTCGTGAGGAAACAACCTTATAGGGAGGGTCATCCACAGGGAAACAAGCTAGGTACCCGCATAGCTTGAGTTGGCGGTAACGGATTATACAAGTAGCAGGTCCCATGCCAGTCTCACAGTGTAGCTGTTGGACACATGGTCTTGCCAACTGTACCCGTGATCCGGCGCATGAACCTGTTGGAAAAGACATCAAGGCATGACTCCAAGGCAATTGATAGCGTGCAGTATTTTACTTACATAAAGCAAAACTGGCGGTATCAAAACCAAGAAGACACGTAGGATGGTCCCTCTGCACAGGACCCGGCATCACCAAATACTTTTGTTGACTGAGTTCATGGTTCCTGCTTCTTTCTGGTCTGACATCCCAGAGTCATGGACTGCATGAAAATCTCTCTGTGGCTTCTACATCCTTTCTGCAAGCATAAATCAAATGACCAGGTTCCCCTAACAGACCCCATAAAAAACCTGGATCTTGGTCTTGGTCCAGGAGACCTCTAGACCCAAGGGCTTCGCCTCTTAGCGTAATGCATCAAGAGCCACCACCAGTGATTAATGAGACTCGGATAGGACAGCAGCATCGTCAGGGAAGTCAAGGTCGGTGATGTCGTCTATCGTTGCTCCAAAAGGCCTTACTTCGCTCCTGAATTAAAAAGGAAGAAACTTGATAGGTCCTTATCACACCTCACAGAACTTTCAGTACCAGTATGTAGGCTTGCTATTAGTCCCATAATCCTTGTCAGTCTCAGGATCTTCCAGAAGGATTCGCGATGCACCGAATCAAACGTTTTCTCGAGGTCTTAAGCCCACGACCAATCCAGGACACGGCCAACTAGCAAAACACTAACAGACTAACAAAATCACCCAAGTAGATAAACAAAAACAAAAAAAAAAGAAAATCACACTACAAAACCGAGAAAATTGATAATTACAAACAAAAATCTAACAAACAAAGACCTTTAAAATAGACACAGCACTTAAGACATCTTCCCACCCAAGGAAGAGTCCGACTAGGCAAGAAAGAAGCAAATCCGCCTTCTTTTTTTTTTTTTTTTTTGTCTTCTCCGAGGGAAAAAGTCCTTCTTTTTTTTTTTTTTTTTTTTTTTTTTTTGGTCTTTCTCGAGGGAAAAAGAAGCCGATTTATAAGCCTTTTAATCAGCAATTACGAAGATTTGCCGCTTTACCGAGAGATTAATTCCGATGGCGTTCCTGATTTAGTTTTTTTTTCTTGTCTTTTCTTTCCTTTTTGGGGTTTGTTTTGTATTGCTTTCAAGCGTGTTTTATTCTTTTTTAGTCTTTGGTTTGTCTGTTTGTTTGTTTTTGCATCTTTAATTGCGTGTGTTGAGGGTTTATTTTATTTTGTCTATTTTCACTGTTTTTTTTCTATACTTTTCTTTTTTCTCATTTTTGTGGGTTGGGGACGTATTCGTTTTTGTGTGTGTGTGTTTTTTTTGTTTTTGTTTTTTTGTTCTTTTTTCATCTGTGTTCTTTCATTTGTTTCATTTTCTCTTTGATTTTTATTCGTATTTTTCTTGGACTTTTTTTCTTGTTTTCATACGGGTCTTTACCGACAATCTGACAGACAAACAATCTAATTAGACATAGACAAACATACACGCACACACAGACATACTAATAGGCTAAAACACACACGCAAAGGCAAACAGACAACCAAGCCTAAATACAAACAGTCAGACAAGCACACAGTGTTTACAGAAACAAACAGACAGAGACAATCCAAACGGCAAACACACAGACAGACAAATCCAAGAACAGACAAGCAGACAGACAGCCAGAAGAAAAACAGAAGACAGACAATAAAACACAAATAGCCGATGATATAAATAAATAATAATAATAATAATAAACATAATATAAATAATAAAAAAACAAGACATAACCAACCAGACAAACACAATCCCAAACAACCAACTAAACAAAACATACACCTACGATAAAAAAAAAAAACGAACAACTAAAAAATCTAACAAAACACTGACCTACAACCAAGACCCCTAATAACCCAAAACAACCAGAGAGACCTACAACCAAAGACCTACAACCAGTGAGACATACAACCAAACAGAGAGACCTGCAACCAACCAAAACCCACAACCAGATACTCAGAGAGACCTACGACCTGAGACCTACAACCACAAACCTACAACCACAGACCCACAACTAGAGACTTACAACTAGAGACCTAAAACTAGAGACCTACAACTAGAGTACAACAGACTACAACCTGTGACTACCACAGACCTACAACTAGAGACCTAAAACCAGCAAACGACAACCACAGACCTACAACCACAACCTATAACCAAAAACAACCCAACCAGAA
>NW_020870870.1:12500-14999 GCF_003789085.1 Penaeus vannamei | reverse complement strand
CACACACACACACACACACCCACGTGCACCCAAGGACTTCCTGTCAAGCGTCCATTGTTTTGGGCTCAATGGCGCCCCAGCAGGAAGTCCATCCGACTCACCAAGGGGAAACTAAAGCATCCTTAAAACGGGTCCCATTCGATGATGGACGCTCGGTATTATGAATGAAAATGATGATGGCTTTTATCACTGTCTTTGTCTGTCGTTGTTGGTCTGTCTGGTGGTTATTGGTAGTGTCTTTGGTTTTGTTGTTATTATTTTTTTTTCATTGTTGGTGTTATTGTTATTATTATTATTGATTAGTAGTATTGTTATTGTTATTATTATTATTATTATTATTATTATTATCATTATTATTATTATTATTGTTATTATGATTATTACCCTCATTATCATTATTAATATCATTTTTATCACGGTCATTATGATTGTGATTATGACTCATTATTGTTTTGTTATTATTAGCATTGTTTTCATTACCATTATCACTATCATCATAATTATCATTATTATCATTATCAGTATTATTCTTATTACAGTTGTATTTATTGCTGTCTCTGGTTTTGGTGTTGTTCTAACTATTGTTATTTAATTATTATCATTATTATCATCATTATCATTATCACAATTAAGATCATCTCGACATGGCGCTTTTATTCAGCTATCTGTAACTTTAATATCATCGAAAAAAAAGTCTTTTATCCTCTGATTAACTTTTTCAATTGAACTTTTGAATATCAAATGTTCAACACTGCATAAAATGGTTCTTTATATGCAAATGTGCAAATGCTCTCTTTAACACGATCGCTTATGAAGAGAGAATTAAATTTGGGTGAAGGAGGTATATTCTTATGAAATAGTTTTGGATTTGTGTATTTTCACTCACACAAATGCACATACACGCATGCGCAGACACACGCTTGAATGCAAGAAGACGCACACATACTGTACGCAAAAACACATGAAGATTCACACATACATAAACCCATACACACCAACATACAACCCATACACACAAACACACACACACACACACACACACACACACACACACAACACACACACACACACACACACACACACACACACCACACACACAACCCATGCAACCAAACACACACACACCAAATCCATACACACACAACCCATACACACATAACCACACATACAAACACATACACACAGAGAGACACACAGACACACAAACACAATACAGACACACAAACACGCACACACACACACAACCCATGCAACCAAACACACACACACCAAACCCATACACACATAACCACACATACAAACACACAAACAAACCAAACACATAAACACACACACACGTACACATACACAACCTACCTATCCGTATTTGACAGACATCAAAGCCTTCATTTAAGGATGAAAAAAAGGCGAATTCATAAATACAATACACACAACCCCCCCCCAACACTTACCCCCCCCCCAAAAAAAAAAAAAAAAAAAACAAAAAAATCTACAAACTCATTCATATCATACCGTCTGCTTTTATACGTAGTCAAAGGTCTTTACTCATTAAAAAAAATTCACTAATGAGCAGCTGGGGAATCGCTGAAACACGGGTTGGATTTATGATCATCTTTTTTATCATCATTAACATCAATATATTTTTTAACCCTTCTGAAAGGTCGTCAACCTTGTCTATATTTTATGTTATTATCATTATTATTGTCTTTTTTTTTATTTATCATTGTCATTGTCATTATTATCCTTATTGTCATTGTCATTATTATCATTATTATTATCATTATCATTATTATTACTATCACTATTTATTATTATTATTATTATTATTATTATTATTATTATTATTATTAATATTATTATTATTATATTATTATTATTATATTATTATTATTATTATTTATTATTATTATTATTATTATTATTATTATTATTATTATTATTATTATTATTATTATTATTATTATTATTATTATTATTATCATCATTATCATTATTGTTATTATTATTATTATTATTATTATTATTATTATTAATATTATCATCATTAGTCTCATTATAACCTTCATTAGTATTATCATTACTATTATCCTATTATCGAAATAATCCTATTGTAGTACTTGTTATTATAAATATTATCATCATAACCATTATTGTTATGTAATATTTGGATTTTTATTCTTAAATAGGCACCCCCCCAAAAAAAAAAAGAAAACGTGAATTGATAAAATTATATACATTCACTTCAACAAACAACCAAGGAAAAGTAGTAAAAAATAGAGAATACAAATACTAAATAAGAAAGAGAAGTAAACACGAATGACGAACAAAGAGAAGGCGGATAAACAAAAGACAAAGAGGAAGTAAAAAATAGGAATGCTCAAATATATCCTAGATCAAAGACTGGATGTAAGTGTTCAGTCGAGATCTTTTAATACGGGTAAGGGACTTCGTGTAGGGGTTTAACAATAAATGGATATAAAATTTTGGCGCTAGTTAAAT
>NW_020870870.1:0-10000 GCF_003789085.1 Penaeus vannamei | reverse complement strand
AAAACGAAAAAAGATAAAGAGAGGAACAGAAGCAGAACCCACACCCCTTCCCCTCCATCGACCAAAGGCAGAGAAAATACACGAAGACCCCCCTTTTATACTGCTCCCTGTTGTTGCTCTTTACGTTGATGTATTTTCTGTGTCCTTGTTGCATATTAATGGGAAGGATCGATTCGCTCCCCCCACCCCCCTTTCCTTTGTCTGTGGCTTTGTTTGTTTGTTTGCTTTGTTTTGCCTTATTTTTTTTTTTGCTTTTTTGGTATTTTATTTTTTTTGGGAATTAAAAAAAATATTTTCGTTGTTTTTTTTTGTCATTGTATTTTTGTTTATTTGTTTGTTTGTTTCTTTGTATGTTTATTGTCTCTTTTTTTTTTTTTATTATTTTTCTTCTCTTATTTTTGTTATTTTTCCTCTTTTATTCATCTTATCTTATTTCCTTGCTTCCCCCTCTTCACTTTTCGTTATTGCTTTTTCTCTCTCTCATTCTCCTTTTCACATATTTCATCCTCTCACCCTTCTCTTTTTATTTCCATCTCTTCCCTTTTCTTCCGTCGGACCTCTCCCTCCTCTTTCCCCTCTCCGCCACTTTTTCCTTCTCTTCTCGTTTCCAATCCCTCTTTTAAGTCTTTTACTCTCCTTTTTAATCCCTCTTCCTCCTTTTTTTACTACCTCCCTTCTCCATCCTCCTTTTTCCTATCTCCATCCCTTCCTACTCCTCCTTTCCCTCATCTACTTCCCCCCCTCCCCCTCCTCCTCCCTCTTCTTCCCTACTCCTCCTTCCCCCTTTCCCTCCCCCTCTATTTACCCCCTCTTTCCTCCTTCCCTCCCCCTATTTACCCCTCTTCTCCTTCCCTTCACCCCCATTTACCCCTCCTCCTCCCCTCCCTTCCCATCACATTTATCCCTCTTCCCCTCCTTTCCCCATCACATTCCAACATCCAACCAAACCGGAGAGAAAGACAGACAAACATCCTCCCTCCACAAGATCATCCAACACACTGAGGTGCAAATCGGAGGGCTGTTCCGTCCACCTCGCAGCCTCCCTCTTCTCTCGCTCTGGCTGTTCCCTTGGCTGGAATTTCCGCTTTGAGTTTTGTCAAGGAGAGGGAGAGGGAGGGGGGGGGTTCTATCTGTTTATTTGCTTATCTGTTCATTTATTCGTTTGATTATGTATTTCGTTACTTTGTCTTTGTTTGTTTTGGTTGGTTGTTTATTTTTGCTTATTTATTTGTTTAGTTTGCTTGTTTCTTTACATATTGTTTATCTATTTTATTATGTATCCATCTGTTTATTCGCTTTTGTATTTATCTGATGATTCATTTATTTCTGTATTTGTTTTAACTTTTTTTTATTCATTCATCTTCATTCTGCTTGCTTTATTATGGCTTTTATATGCACTCTGGCTGTTCTATTTATATCTATTAATTTAAGTCTGCTTCTCTGATCGTCTTTCCCTCTTCTCCTTCTCTCTCTCTCTCTCTGCTTTCTCTCTCATTCCGTTCCCTCCCTCTTCTCCGTTCTTTCTCTCTGCGCTCTCGCTCTTCTCTCCTCTTTCCTCCTCTCCCCTCTCTCTCTCTCTCTCTCTCTCTCCTCTTTCTCCTCTCTCTCTCTCTCTCTCTCTCTCTCTCTCTCTCCCTCCCTCTCCTCTCTCCCTCCTCCCTTCCTCCCTTCCCTCTCCCCCATCCTCTCTCTCTCTCTCCCTCTCCCCCTCCCACTCCCTCCTCCCTCTCTCCCTCCCCTCTCTCTCTCTCTCACCTCAAAAACTGGAAAAAATTAATAACCATTAAGAATCGGGTTCTCACTGAAGTTGACATTTATGTATTGTGGGCAGAACGACGGCGTCTAGTGGGCGTATAGGAGGAGTTATAGGAAGGGTGGGCGGCGAGGGTGGGCGGGGGAGAGGCAGGGGATGAGACTGATGGGAGGGGGGGCGTGGGGGGAGGAGTTATAGGAAGGGTGGGCGGGGGTGGGTGGGCGGGGGTGGATGAGACTGATGGGAGGGGTGGGTGGGGGGAGGAGGAGAGTTGATAGGGAGGGGGGGTGGCGGGGAGGAGGGAGACTGATGGGAGGGGGGGTGGGGTGGGAGGAGGGAGATAAGGGGGTGGGAAGGGGGGGGGGGGACTGGAAGGGTGATGGGGGAGGAGGGGGAGGAGTTGATGGGATAGGGAATTAGGGTAGGGGGGGGCGTCAAGGGTCAAGGAGTAGGGGGGGAAGGGGTGGAGGGGGAGGGTGTAGTGGGTGGTAGGAGGAGGGGGGGGGGAGGGGGGAGGGGGATGGCAAAGATTATGTAACGATTGATTTTTTTTTTTTTTGCCTTTGCATGTTTTTCATGTTTTTTATTCAATTTATTTTATGTTCTGAAAATCCTAATTGAAAATAATAGGATGGAACAGAGAGGAAAGAAAGAAGAGAGAGAGAAAGAGAGAGAGGAGAGAGAGAGAGAGAGAGAGAGAGAGAGAGAGAGAGGAGAGAGAGAGAGCGAGAGAGAGAGAGAGAGAGAGAGAGAGAGAGAGAGAGAGAGAGAGAGAGAGAGAGAGAGAGAGAGGAGAGAGAGAGAGGGAGATGAGAGAGAGAGAGATAGAAAGAGAGAGAGAGAGAGATGAGAAGAGAGAGAGAGAGAGAGAGACGAGAGAGAGAAGAGGAGAGAGAGAGAGAGAGAGAGCGGAGAAGAGAGAGGAAGGAGAGACAAACAAACACACACCACACAGTGAGAGAGCAGGAGAGAGAGGAGAGAAGAAGGAGGAGAGAGAGAGAGGAAGGAGAGAGAGAGAGACGAGAGGAAGCTAGGAGAGAGAGAGAGAGAGAGAGAGAAAGAGAAGAGGAGAGAGAGAGAGAGAGAGCGAATGAATGAGGAAGTGAAGAGATAAAGCAAGAACGAAAAAGAGAAAAGGAGGAAAAAGCGAGCAACTATAAGAATAAGAGTTTAATCTGATTCTTCAAAAAAAAAAAAAAAAAAAAAAAAAAAAAAAAAAAAAAAATACTGCAGAGCACTTTACACATCCAGATAAAAGCCTGTGAACAAATATCTGAACAACTATTTAGAATTATTCTACTTTTCTTAAAAACTACGTGATAGTCGTTACCTTATTTGGATAACCTATCTAGTCGGCAGAAGAAAAAAGTATATGTTAGTAAAATAAACTGTTTATCTTGAAAATAACTTTTTTTGTTTATTACTTGCACTGTGAAGCATTAACATTTGTATTTTTCATAACGAATTTTGTTATATGATTCACTTCGATTTTCGTCCAGCCATAGATTAAAAAAAAAAAAGTTAACAAAATCATAATAATAACTATCCAAAAAACTTGCTCGTTAATACAGATCAGGGTATCGTATAAATTCTTGGTTTCTGTTAAATGCTCGGACGAACCCACGGTAAGTCATCAGTAAATGGATTTAATTTACCGGATCACACCTGATTGATCTGATTGTCAGCTGTACAAGGTTCCCTTGCACACGTAACCCTCTATTTGTGAGTATAATTGTATTGTAAGTTCTTGCTGGTGTTTTGTCATCTCACTCTTGTAGGTTCTTGTGTTTAGAATGATCACGTGATCAGAATCGAGGTTTTAGAGGAAGGGTTAGAAGAAGAGAGGTTAGAGAGATTGGGGTGAGGAGGAAGGGGGAAGAAATGGGAGAGGGAGAGAGAGAGAGATGAGATAGAGAAAGAATGTGATGTTCTATATCAGCATACTAAAACACACAGCCTTTTCAAAATACTTTGTTTAATCTATTTCACTTTTTTTCTGTATTCCCAAATACATTTTAAGTATCCCGTTTCGCCCATTTAAAACCGTATTTTTCAAAACTCTTAGGCCACAGCAGTTTTTTCTTGATAGCGAGAAGTCTGGTGAATGAAATGTGAAGAGAAGAAGCAAGGAGAAGAAGGAAGAAGAGAAAGAAGAAGAAGAAGAAGAAGAAGAAGAGAAGAAGAAAAGAAGAAGAAAGAAGAAGAAGAAGAGAAGAAGAAGAAAGAAGAAGAAAGAAGAAGAAGAAAGAGAAAGAATAAAGGAAATCCCCTGCACCAAAATAAGACAAGTGTACCTCCTACCTTCCAAAGATCAGCATAGGTTCTCTGCGCCTATTGCGAAATACGGCAGGACTGATAAGAAGCGACCACTGACCACAGATATGATAGTTAATAGACATGATATAATGCATAGACATAACATAACGATATAACATAATATAATATAATACATAAATAATAAAAATATAATATACATAACTATAGTTAATAGACATGACATAATGCATGAAAGTAAGGTATTCACGCCAGATATTATTTATTTTTGTTTTTGGAAAGGGAGAAACGATACCATACACAATGAATCATAAAGAAATTGATTTGTATTTTTTGTTTTGCTATTTCTTTCGCGGGAGTCGCAATATCGGCAGGAATTTTGAAAAAAAAATCGGATTTTCATTTTTTAATTTTTTTCCTGGAAATAAAATGTCGGCGGGTCTGCTATTCACAAAAAAACAAAACAACAAAAAAAAAATGCTGTGGCCTTACAACCCACATAATAATCAATTCACAACCATAAAAAAAAATCAGGTTTATCATTTGCATTATTTCGTCCCTATATTATCACGACAAAGAAAAATCCTCCAAAAAAACGTTTTTAATTCACTTTTTTTTTAAAGGTTAATATCCAAGACATGTTTTTTTTTCTCTTTCTTTTATCATTGTGTTTTATAAAAGGGGAAGTTTTGACTTTTAGTTGGTAATAAAAAGTTGAGAACAATGTTGTGGAATTTGAATAATATGTAGTAACGCTGAGGACTTGCTTTTATTGTCATTTCCTTCTTTTCTTCTTTTTGTTCTCTCTCTTCTATTTCTTCTATGTCTTCCCTTCTCTGTATCTATTTTCTGACTTTGTTTATGTTTTTGTTTTTCTCTCTCTGTCTCTGTTACTATTTATATGCGTCTATATGTCTGTTATAATTTGCAAGAAAAAAAGAGAATGATATGACAATAATGATAATTAATGATATAATAGTAATATAATGATAAATAATAAATAAAGGATAAATTTATAATATTAGTAGTGTTAAGTAACAGTAATAATAAATGATTGATAATACAATAAATAAATAATGATAATGAATAATAAAAATATAAATAATTATGATAATAAAAATGGAGAGTAACAGTAACAGCATCAGAAACAAGAACGAGAAAAAAAGAAAAAAACAAGAAAAAAAAAAAAAGATTAAGAATATTAAAAAGAAGAAATAAAGAGAGGAAAATTTCTAGTTGTCACGAAAGAAAGAAAAAAAAAACAAAACAAAACAAAAAAGAAATATAAGGGCGCTAGACCCCGAAAAAAAAAAAAATATGACAGGAATGACTCGACACAAATTCCCATTTTCTGTCAGACGATCCCTATCTCCTACCACGGATAGCGTTGAAGAATCCTAGTAGGAGAGTCTCCTTACGTCCTCACGAGACTCACGGCGGTCGAAGGAGTCCTTAAATGGGTCCTTCTGCCGCGGTCAAGCCTTCCTTCTCGCACGCGACAGAATATTTTTTTCAGTTTTGCGGTTTTGTGAAGATATAAAAGTGAAAGATTAAAGAAAACGGGAATAAAAAGAGAAAACGGGTGAAACTATAGACGGAAGAATCCATTCCAAGCGTGAATTATAAAGGTTTCTGAATGTTTATTTTAAAGGATTTTCTAGTTTATTGGATCTGATTTTATCTATTGATCCTATTCTTTCTTATTTACATCATTTATTTTTTTTGTTTTGTTTATCTAACTAGTTTCTTTGATTTGTTTATCTCTTTATTTCTCAATTGATCCACATCCCTTTTGAAAATTTAACGAATTAATAAATGACAAGGAAATTTGAGAGTGAATCATCTGGATGAATATCTTTTCTCTGTGAATTTTGTAATACAAAATACAAGGAACAAAAAAAAAATGTTGAGAATCTTGTGATATAAAGATATTAGATAAATAGTCATGATAATATATATATTTTTTCAAAGGAAAAAGCTAGAAAATGTCAGTTTTAAAATACTGCCTAGTTCGTATTTATTTTCCTAGTAGTCTGTCTGTTTCCCTCTGTCCCTGACTCTCTGTCTGTCTTGTCTCTCTCTTGCACTCGACACACCTTCAAGTAAAGCAATTACCTTTTGTCCCGCAATTGTCCCTATATACCCATCCCCGCCCCTCTCCTACCCCATTCCTCATACCCACCCCTCCCCACCTCATCCCACCCTCCCCCCCCACCTCAATACCCCCTCCTCACCTCATACCCACCCCTCCCCCACCTCATACCCATTCCCCCACTCCTACCCCCTCCCACCTCCTTCCCCACTCATACCCCCCTCCCTCACTCATACCCACCCTATCCCCTCCCCCACCTCATTACCCCACCCTCTTCTCCCCCCCTCTCCCACCTCTCCCTCACTCATACCCACCTCATACCCATCCTCTTCTCCTCAAGCCTGTAGTAGGATCGGCCAGTGTTGATACCCGGGTAGTGTGGGCAGTTGTATGAGGAGTCCTGATAGCTGTATGTGTGTACCCTGGAGGTGAGTCACTTTGGGGGAGTCCTTTAATGTGTCTTTAGATGGAGAAAAAGAAAAAAAAGGGGATAAAGAGAAAATTGTTTTATTATTTTAATTTTTCATTTTTCTTTAAAGGAGGGGTATGTTTTTTTTCTGTTTTCATCTATTTATTTTTAAAGGATTTTTTTTTCGTTTTAAGGGGGTTTATTTATTTTTTTGTTTAAAGGGGAGGAGGAAAGGGGTTTTAAGGGGGGGAGATGAGGGAGTCAGAGCATGGACAGACAAACAAAAATACAGATGTAGACACACACAGACAGTCAGAAATAACCAAACAATAAAAAAACGAGAAAATAAGAAAGAAGACATTAAAAAAAAAGACCCTCACCCCCCTCCCTCACAAACAAACAAAACAAAAACAGCCAGAAGTCTAAACCAAATGAAACCTTTTGCCATGAACATTATAGCTTCGCTCTTATCTCGATCTTCACCACGCCCCTCCTAATACCCCCCTCCCTTACCCCCCTTATTCTCCTCCTCCTTGTCCTCTCCCCCTCTTCACGGTACCCCTCCCTCCCTCTCTCCCCTTATTCTCCTCCTCCTTGCCCCCTCCCCCTCTTCACTACACCCCTCCTCTCTCTCCCCCAACTACCATCTCCGGCTGTGATGCTGTTCTCCGTCTCCTTCATCTCCTCTCCGTTATCTCCGTCGTGCATCTTCCTCCTCTACGCATCTGCATCTTCGTATCAGTTTTTTTTTTTTTTTATATTATGCCTTCGTCGTTCTTATCTTGATCGACTGATGACTTTGAGTTTATGTTTGCGTGTTTTTTTTTTTTTTTTTTTTTTTTTTGGGGGGGTGTATTTTATCTTTTTGTTTTTCGTCCGTTTGTCCTTCTGTTTATCAAACTATCTGCCTGTCTCTGTCGTCGGTCTGTTTGTCTTTCTATCTATCTGTCTTTGTAAGCCTGTGTGCTTATCTGTCTGTTAGTTTGTCTGTCGTCCTGTATGTCTACCTGTGTGTCTGTCTGTCTCTTTCTCTTTCTATCAGTCTGTCTCTCTCTCTCTCTCTCTGTCTGTCTCTGACTTTCTCTCTCACTCTCATTTTCCTTCGACTATCTCCCTCTTCCTCCTCTTACTCCTTGCTAAGTATTCTCTTCTTCACCGCTTTTCTCCCTCCCCCCTCATCCCCTCCTCTTCCTCTCGCTATCTCCTTCCCCCACATCCATTCCTCCACTTTCGTCTCTTCCTTCTCCCCTTCCTCGCTCTTCATCCTCTTCATCCTTCCCTCTTCCTTGCTTCCTTCTTCTTAAACTTCCCTTCTGCCTTTCTGCTCTCCCTCTCCCCCCCACTCCCAACATCTCCCTTTCCCTTTCCCTTCCCTCCCTCTCTCCCTTCCTAACACTCTACTCTCTCCACGTTTCTCTTACTCCCTTTCCCTTCCCCCCTTCCCCCTCCCTTCCTTTATCCCCCTCTTCCCCCTACCTTCCTCTTCTCTCGTTCCCTCCCCCCTCGTTACCTCTCCTCCCCTCGTCCCTCCCTTCCCTTCCAAACCCTCCCTCCCCCTCCTTTCCCATGTCTTCCTTCACCACCCAACCTTCCCTCCCCCTCCCAATCCTCCCTTCCCTCCCCCTCCCAATCCCCCTTCCCCTCCCCTCCCAAATCATCCCTCCCCCCTCCTTTCCCCTGTCACTCCCTCACCCACCCAACCTTCCCTCCCCCTCCCCCTCCAATCCTCCCTTCCCCTCCCTCCCTCCCCTTCTCACCCAACCCTCCCCTCTCTCTTTCCCATCACCCGCCCCCAACCTTCCCTCCTTCCCTGTCCTTCCCTCTCCCCCCCCAATCCTCCCTCCCCCTTCCCAATTCCTCCCCTCCCCTTCCCCCTCCCAATCCTCCCTTCCCCTCTCCCTCCCAATCCTCCTTCCCTTCTCCCTCCCCTCCCCATCCTCCCCCTCCCAATCCTCCTCCCCTCCTTTCCCTGTCCTTCCCTCCCCTCCCAATCCTCCCTTCCCCTCTCCCCTCCCTCCCTCCCTTCTCCCCTCCCTCTCCCCTCCCAACCCTCCCTCCCCCCTCCTGTCCCCTGTCCCCTCACCCCACCCAAACCTTCCCCTCCCCCCCCCAATCCTCCCTTCCCTCCCCCTCCCAATCCTCCTCCCCTCTCCCTCCCTCCCCCCCCCCTTTCTCAGTAATCCCGGCGTCCCACAGATCATCCCAATATGGCGCTGGTTCGGGATTTATCTGCTTTTGTGCTTTTCTCGTTTGTTCGCTTCCTTTGGGGACAGTTTCTTCTTCTTCTTCTTCTTCTTCTTCTTTTTCTTCTTCGTCATGATCCTCTTCTTCGTATTGTGAGTCTTATTCTTATGATTTTTTCTTCGTCTTCTTCCTTTTCTTCTTCTTTTCTTTCTAGCTTTTTTCTCTCTCTTCTTCCTCTTGTTTATCTTCTTCTATTACTTCTTCCTCTGCTTCTTCTTCTTTATCTTCTTCCTATTACTTCTTCCTCTGCTTCTTCTTTTTCTTCCTCTTTTTCCATTCTTCTCCTTTTCTCTTCTTTATCACCATTTCTTCATCTTCTTCTTCTTAATCTTCTATTCCTTCTTCTTCTTCTTTATATTTATCATTTTATTTATCGCTTTATTCAGAGAACGTCTTAGCTCGGCATTCATTCGGTTCTTGTTCCTTGTCGTTTTTATTTATATATTTTTTCTTATTCTGTGTTCTTTCTTATCTTTATTATTATCATTATCTTTCTATTCAGGGTTTAGGATTTATCATGTAATATATAATATATATATATATATATATATATATATATATATATATATATTTTTTTTTTTTTTTTTTTTTTTTTTTTTTTTTTTTCTTCTGTCATTGACTTTTACCATTATTACATATCCGTATTTTTTTGTTTTCTTCACTTCAATTTCTTCCATTTGTATATATATATATATATATATATATATATATAAATATATATATATACATAAACAACGGAAGAAGGAAAAAAAATCGATAAATGACAAAACAATTTCCAAACGACCGTTAATGACCCAACGACCCAATTAAGAGGCAAAACAAGACCAATCACACCAAGGAGATTGGGTCATTAAGAAGCGGTAATTAGTCTGTGATTAACAAATGACGTAAGAATGTTTTTTGTGTGGTTATGGAATTGTTTTTGCTGCGGTTGTTGGCTAGATTTTTTTTTTTTTTATATTCTTAAATTTTATTATCATTATCATTATAATTATCATTATGATGATGATAATGATTATCATTATCATTATCATAACTGTCATTATGTTATTATGATCATCATCAGCATTTTCTCTATTCATTATTTTATCGCTATTCATTATTATAATATCAATTATCAGTATTTATTCATATTATTATCCAATATGATGGTGATTGCACGTTTATTATTATATTAATATTAGTATTAAATCATTATCATTATTAGCATTCGTATTCATGCATTGAT
>NW_020870869.1:688207-691123 GCF_003789085.1 Penaeus vannamei | reverse complement strand
TCCATTATTATTATTATCATTTTCATTATTATTATTGGTTTAATCATTATCATTATCATCATAGTTATGACTTTTGATATTGTAATGACTATTACTATCATTATTATTATAAATACTACAATGTTAAAAATAATAACTGTTATTATTAGTATTGTCATTGTTATTAGCAACATAATTATTATTATCATTCTTACGACTTTCATCATCATTATCTTTTATTATTCCTATTATTGTCATCATTATTATTTTTAGAATTGTCGTCATTACTATTATATTGCAATTAATATTAGTAATAGTAATAAAAATAATAACACATACAATCATGCATAACTTGATGTGATGCCGAGAAACAAACATGTTGCTAAATACGCTTGTTGCGATTGATCTCCATTCAACATGCAACTGACAGGGAAAAATATGAGTTGATTAACTCTGCAAAGTCAAAGAAAATGAGAAGCAACGCCTTTGGTGGATGACGTAACAAGCTTCGGTATATTTAAGATAAAAATCAACAAAGGAAATAAGAAAAAAATATATATAAGGAATATCCTGACAAAATGGCAGGCGGGCTTGTTGTCTCAGTCATACAGGAATACAATTTACAAGTCGCCTATCACAGTTCCTTTTCATCCATAATCCATCCATCTGTTATCCAGGCTACCTCTGTACATGGAAGCCACGGTGCTACTGCGCAAGGTGTGCAATAAAGCAGTTCGAATATTTGTCCAGTTGCATCTATATTTCTGCGATCGCTAGTCACAGATATCTATTGGTTAGCTGAGTAACGCTTATGCTGTATCCCGGGGCTCAGTCGTGGCACAAGTAACAGAAGCAATCCAATCTAGATTTAGACTCCAAAATTGTTTCCGAGATTATTTTATCGTTATTATAGAAGTTTCGTTTTTACGCAGTCACCCCTGAATATACAATTGATATACTCAATTGCCCCTCGCTGTTATCTCTATCTTCCTATTGTTACCCTAAATCGCTGCATTTCAATGTACACTATATTCGCTCGCCGATATGAATGCACGCGAGTTGTTTACTGAAAATACACTTACAGCTTTCTTTATAAGTAATCCCCTCTAGATCCCTTTGATTCCGCAGCCGGGAGATGTCCATATCACCTGCTGATATGGTTCCTCTTTTGTTCATCTCATCCCGCAGCATCAGCGTCCCCTCAGTCATGGCCCCTGCGACGCTCTTCCTATTGTCTCCAAACGGCAATTGTTTCTGTCCGCTTCGTGTTCCCCTCCGTCGTCAGTGGGGCGCATGTGCTTTCCGCGGAGGTTTTGGCATCGAAGGCAATGCCGGGGTTTTCGTCCTAAAAGCCAGGGCCATACCTCGGCAGTTTTATGTCACTCCAACTGCAAATCAGTATCACTAGCAACGATGGCTTCAACTCATGCAGTCGTGCATTTGCCATCTACTAAGACTTGCTATAATAAGCAGTGTGGCTGTCTGGCGATCTGCCTTGATTGTCAATGACATCGGAACCCTTTTGCAGCCACCACTCGGATCATTATTTCACCATAATTTGCATCAGTGATAATTAACACAGTTGTTTAACATTTGCTTGTCAGTTATCCATTTTCAAGAGACACAGTGGATTTTTTGCTGTTCCTTTATTGTCACATCACGTTAACACTCACTCCTTGATGTTTACCTTCCTGTGAAGTATATCATCCTTTGTACTGCCTTCCCTCCTTCACTATTACCGTCTTATCCTTCCCCGTCCATCACTTGTTTACTTGGTATCTATACTAAGTTACTCTAGCAGTAAAGTCAGTCATTAATAGGCCTTCCCGTGCCTCTTTGCTGTACTATATCCTTCTGGTATCCTGCGTTTAGCCGTACATGTAACAGGAACAAAGAAACATAACATGAAGAAATGTGAGTACGAAAAGTTGTCTTAAGTATGAGAAAGTATATCATGAGGACGAGAAAATGTCGTGGGTACGAGAGTGTCAAGAGTACGAGAAAATGTCATGAGTACGATAAAGTGCCATAACTACCAGTCATGAATAGTGTCATGAGAACGAGAAAGTGTCATGAATACGAGACCGTGTCTCGCATTACAGTACTTTCAACCTTCACTCATTGCTAACCATGCAATAAGCGAAAGTGCCATCCCTACTTAGAGGTGACTTTCATTGCCTTCGACCCTCCTCCATTTCTGACGGCATCACAAGTCTGAGGCACCAACCCCCTTGCCGTGGATATCTTTAAACTTCCCTTCATTATTAATTTACTAAAAGTATTATTGTCTCGCCGTGCCCACCCCTCCTCTCCATCATCATCTTATTGCAGGGGAGGCTTAGCAGAGGCATACCATCAGGGAATGATACATCGGAGAGGTGGTTAGCAGTAGAACCATCGATACTTTAACAATTACTTCAAATTAGGGTACGACCAAACTACTCACTGTCACTTCCTTATCCTCGATGATGATATCTAAAGTGTTGCATCCTCTCATTTATCGTCTCTATTATATACCTGTAGGATTGTACCTTTTCCTAATAGCAACCAGCATTTCCGTCACATGGATATTATTTTTCACAATTCTAGAACACGTATAATAATTCTCATTTGTTAATGACTTTAGCACCATAACCCGAAGCTAAACCCCCATATCTCGCTCTGTCTGTTTTTATCAATATTAGTAATGACTTACATATCCACCTCTTCTCCAGACGATTCACCAAATATTTGTCAGTCTGCAGTGACACTCAATGTCAGATCTATATTTTTAAGGAAATAATTGCAGTAACGATAGCATATGTTTGGATACAAATTGCATTGAACCTAAAGAGCAAAGAGGGACGAAATCTTTACGTACCTAGTACAAATGCATATATATGTATGTGTGTGTGTGTGTGTGTGTGTGTGTGTGTGTGTGTGTGTGTATGTGTGTGT
>NW_020870869.1:680707-683207 GCF_003789085.1 Penaeus vannamei | reverse complement strand
AACTCTACGTGAGTATTACGAAATACTGTACAACAAAAACCGAGGTGTTCCAGTGCCTTTCATCGAATTATGCACATATTTCTTCTTTGTGTGTGTGTGCTAATTCGCCAAGCATTACCAAATACAAGGAAAGACCTAAACTTTTAGCATCATTGCCAAGTATAACATGACTTTCCTTCCATTCTCTCCTTGGGCCAGCGAGCCGACAGACCACCTGTCTGTTGCCAAATAGTAAGTTTCAGTCAACGCATATGGCACCCGTCTGTTACATGACTCAGCAATTGCGAATTACCAAATACCTTTCTATGTTTTTGATACTGCGACTTGCTAGATCTTCCACGTGCATGGCAGTGTTGCCAAACTCTCAAAGCATATGCAACTAACCAATCAATTAGTTTGAAACAAGAGAACAAGAAAATCCAAAAACTTTCTTCTGCAACCAAACCATATTCCGCAACTGTCTATTACCAGACATCCATTGTGTGTTACCAGATTTTTAGGTTTATGACAAATCCCTTTTCGTTTCTGTTGCCTGTAGTCATAGAGAAGTACCGTCTTTAGCATAAACGTCTCTTATAATAAAGTCTCTGTTACCAAGTGCTCTGCTCAGCGTAGTTCTCCACATTACAAAATTACATCATACATCTAACACACTATAAACCCACTTTGTATCGTCACCAAAATACCAGATTGCGTTTGTTTCTAAGTATTTTTCTCTGTCGATAAACGTGTCAAACAATCTATTGCCACTTTGCTGTTTAACTCTTATTGGATCTCTGTCAAGTGTGCATCGCCAGTGAGTGCTGTTTAATAACAAAGCCTTTTCTGTTACGAAACCTTTTAACCTTTGTGTTATCAGCCAAAGCATGTTGAGCTGTTAATGCTACTAAGCGCTTAGCCAACTTTAGTAGCGTCTATAAAAATAGTCAGTCCATGTATAGCAGAAAACCTAACGAGTTCTAAAAAAGTCCGCAACAAACATGGCCCAAGTGAACTGTTATCAATCGCTTTACACGTCTGTTAACTACCGTATGATTAATCTTGTCTGAAATAGTTCATGTGTCTTCTATAAAACACCTCCCCTCTTTGTTGGTACGCATTCGACGTACATACTGCCATAGATGTAATGTTTTCCGACTCGAAGAGCTTGTAAAAGTACACTCTAACAACTGCATGTGTCAGTTTTATTACGTATTTCAACTGATTATTCGAGTACTGTATATTGACAAGTATGATAATGTTCTTTAGTGTGCGTTATTGTTGGTAACAGATACCCGTATTTGGTCTAAGTGTTGTTACCGAAATGCATGCATATCTGTTACTAGTATCTTTACATTTCTGTCATAAAAGCTAATGCATATGTTACCGAAATATGCGTGTGTTAAAACATTGCATATTCTTTCACGTATCTTACGAAAAATAGTTTTGTTTCAAATGCTGAATTTTGGGATGACACTGCAAATGTATGTGTGTGTGTGTGTGTGTGTGTGTGTGTGTGT
Organism: Penaeus vannamei; assembly: GCF_003789085.1. NCBI lineage: Eukaryota > Metazoa > Arthropoda > Malacostraca > Decapoda > Penaeidae > Penaeus > Penaeus vannamei. The sequence goes on along the minus strand of NW_020870869.1, from coordinate 681,708 downwards.
GTGTGTGTGTGTGTGTGTGTGTGTGTGTGTGTGTGTGTGTGTGTGTGTGTGTGTGTGTGTGTGTGCGTGTGTGTGTGCATGCGTGCGTGTGTGTGTAGACACAGGTTGGTCGGCAGCATTTTTGCTTATAATGGATGGGAAAAAAACATTTTCACGGTCTCTTACAGCTGTTAAAATTCTGGTTGCAAAGTGAAAGTTTGAGATTATGTAATGTTAAAAGAGTGGGGGGGGGGGCATAGGGAAATCACTCGCTTACGTATTTGTATACTGCATATGTCTGCGTGCGAATGTATGCATAAACGTGTGTATGTGCGTGTGTAAACTCTTGCATGCACTAGCACTTTAACTTCGCGCATCAGTAAAACGCCAAACAAGTTCATCATTTTTACGCAATCCCTTGCACGCTATTGCTCTCCGGCGTCAATCAGAAAGTCTTGCAAGAAACGATGACAGAGATCAATCAATCACCTTATGTGCTAGAATTACTGTTATACAATGATCCTTCCTTCTTTCTTGCGCATCTGAAGTTATATTAACAAGTAGACTCCTACAGCAACTCATAAACCAAGCGAGTTTATATAAAACATCATAAGTGCCAAGATCACGAAACCCGTCAACGAAAGACAAGCGGATCCAACCCCCTTTTGCGACCCGCCGTCCTATCCAATTCCGTTATATCGAGACCCAGCATATCCTAAACCGACTTATGCTAATATACCCTTACTCAGACAAACCAATCCAATCTGACCTAGAGTTTCCCTTGCCATCTTAGCTAAATCCAACAATGGTACTCGATAATGAAACGGCACGACCCATGCATCACCGTTAGTCGAGCGTAATTATATTGCCAATATTTGGAATGCGAAATCTTCAAAACGGCGTCTGTAGCGAGAGGAGGAACGATGCTTGGTGAAAGAGCGTGGTTGATGTACGGTGGGGAAAAATAAATCATTATTCTTTGCCACTTTATGCTTATTGTATTAGAATTAATCCTTTTTTAC
>NW_020870869.1:673207-675707 GCF_003789085.1 Penaeus vannamei | reverse complement strand
GGTCATTTTGTTTTAATGGAGGACGGTATAAAGATCGTATTTATCATGTCGGATCCCCTTCTCTCTCTCGGTCTTTCTTTCTCTTTCTCTCTCTTCATATCTTTCTCTTTCCTCGCCCTTTCCCCCTTCTATCTCTCTCGCGCTCTCTCTTCTCTCTCTGCTTCTCTTTCTCGCTCTCCCACCCGTCTCTCTCACTCTCCTCTCTCTCGTCTTTCTCTTCCTCTCCTTCTCTCACCATGTAGAGCTCGCCCCCTCTCCGTGTCGCGACCGTCCTCGCCCTCGGTCTCCTGAGTGCGCTGCATGGAGTAGTATGGGGATATTCAATAGGGCCTGTAGTATTTGGAGTGCGACCGGTATAGAGGTACTGGTTCCCGGCGACATGTCTCGACGTCGCGATAGCGGAGTTCGCTCTCTCTCTCCTCAGTGTGCATTTCCGTATCCCGACTCTGCGTCTCCCGGTTGACTAAGACAAAGACCGGTGTTACTGAACGGGCTGCCGTCAAGCAAAGGAGAGTGTGTTGAGCTCGATGGAGAAAGTCCCCCCCCCTCCCCGTAGCCCCCGCCAGATCCTCTCTCCGTCCCTGTCCCCCCTCCTCCTGCCCGCCTTCTCGCGGCTCTCCATACTCCTAGAAGTCGAACCACGCCGACGCGTTTTGTCTAGGAGATTCCGCCCGTGAGTGATCCTCCTCAGAATTCTCTCTCATCGCTCTCGGCAGTTCTCGATCCACGATCTCATTTCTCGCAGGTCTCATACGGCGCTCTGCTCCGGTCCCCACAAGGTATTCTCATCATCGTTGGAAGAACGCTCCCTAGTACCTGGAGCTCCGTCTGCGGGTCGCTCTCCCCCTCCTCTCTCCTTTCTCTTCTCTCCTCACCCTCTCTCTGCTCTCCCCTCCCCTTCTCTCCTCCTCCTCTCTCTCTCTCTCATCTCATCTCTTCTCTTGTCACTCGCTCACTCTTTTTTTCGTGTCCCTCGGCTTTCACCCCTTCTTCCTCCCTCTTCCTCTCTTCTCGTCTCGTCTCTTCTCTCTCTCTCGTCTATCTCCCTCATTCTCGTTTTTTTCCTCTCTCTTTCTCCTCTCTTTCCTTTCTCTCTCTCTCTCTCCTGTTCTCTCCTCTCTCCGTCTTCTCCGTCTCTCTCTCACTTCCTCCCCCTCTTCTATTCCACATCCTCTCTCTCTCTCCTTCGTCTCTCCCTCTCTCTACGTCTCGCTACCCACTTCTCACTGTGTACATTACCTTTGATGGTCCGGAGCAAACGATTGTCCGCGTTAGATAGGGTGAGGCATGATTAAGGGGAAATACTCTCTTCTCTATACAGCCAGTATCTCCTCGGGCAGACGCGGGCGCCCTCCCCCATATATGCGCCCTTTCCTTAGTCCACTCGCACGCGCTCATCGACAAAAAATAATACCACAGCACGGACAGGCCAGACAGGCCCGCGATACAGAGTCGGATTGTCCGCTTGCACGTGCTTACATTACGCCACCGTGGTATGCACGTGTCGCACGCACAAACGGGTGCTTCAACACGCCACGCACGCAGCGCGCAAAAAACTCGCATATATACGGCAAAGGATTGGGCATATAATATAATCGCAAATACATTCGGGCAATACTTGGCAAGGCAGAGGAGGAGAGAGAGAGAGAGAGATAAGAAAGAGAGAGGGGGGGGGTGATAGTAGGTACACATAATTAATTGGTCGACGAGATATAGACAAGACAGACCAGACAGATAATAGAAGACAGACAGACAGAAACAGATTATACGAGAAAGCAGACAGAGCAAATACCGAGAACTAACAAGACAGCGAAAACAGAAAGAGAGAGACCCAAAGAAGAGAGGAAAACAAATAGCCCTTCACATTTCTCTCTCTCTCTCACTCTCTTTTTTTCCGGGACCTTCCTCAACTTTGAAAATTTATCTGCGAAGCTTTCAAATATTGAAATCAAGCCTGCACGGCTGGAAGATAAGTGTTCAAAGAGCAGTGGTTCCTGAATGTCGTCTATTAAAAAACATTTTTTTTTCCGGGTTGGGTCATCTTCATATGGTGACGTGGCAGGGGGGAGACTCTTTTTTTTTCGCCTTTCTGAATCAATACCGTCTTGTACAGCGTGCAACGAAAATAATTTCGAGTGATGAATAGGACTGCGAAAGGGAGAGTCTTTTCACGAGCGGAAAAGGAAAGACGTGTATTCTTAGCTTATGGTAAATGTTATGTGTTTGGGTCCTCGTGTGGGTAGGTCTCTCTCTCTCTCTTTGTTTCTGTTTCTGTCCTCTCACTGCCTCTGTCTCTCACTCACTCTCTTCTTCTTTCCTTCGCCTTTCATCACTTTCTCTCCGCTCTCACTTTCCTCCTCTCTCCCTCCTCCCATTCCCTCATCTCTTCTCTCTCTCTTCTTTCTCTCTCTCTCTCTCTTCTCTCTCACTACTACTCTCTCTCTCTAGTCTAGTCGCTCTCTCCTCTTCTCCCATTCTCTTCTTCTCGCTTCTTCTCTCT
>NW_020870869.1:666899-668234 GCF_003789085.1 Penaeus vannamei | reverse complement strand
AACTAAACGTGGCGGCCTTGTTCGAACTAAACCAATATAAACCTCAATTAAAACCTACGACAGCACGGCACCTAAACCACACTTTCCGAAGGGCGGTTATCAGGAAAGGTTCAGAGGTTCAGAGTTGAAAATTACCCCTTTAAGTTTAATGGTACATCGAAAATTTGGCAACTGGAGGTGCATATCATCGCCATCACGAGCAGGAAAACCTTTGAGCTACCCGTGTACGAAATGGAAAATATATGTCTGTTTACCGGCCTAAGGATTTATCTTCAGGATCGTTTCTTTATCGAAACTCGGACTTATATCATAGGACGCTCTCCAAACGAAGACAAAAGTATCTCCCCTTGCATTCGGAGCTCTGATATTACGGAATATTTAAGCATTCGAATGATAATAATGCCACTCGGCTGCGTCTGACGTCTGAGCCTGAATTTCATTTATTTCAAGTTGAAGAAGGAGCAGCCTGGCAAACTTTGAGATTATCAGGGAAATGGTGGCTGAGGTGGAGAAGTATTCCTCTCTTTGCAACGTGAAGAGGGTACATTAATAAGATTTTCTTGATTGCTCAGGGAATACGTAATGTTGAAGATACGAAGATATGCTGAGAAATGTTAAAGAATGCAGCGCACATCTCTCGCTTGAAATTAATGTCTGTCTTTTCTTTTGATGCTGCTGAAGAGAATGTTTAATTACATATTCAAAAGCCAGTTTTCTTGCGAGGTATTTCGGCCAAATTTCAGTTCGTTTTCATCCTTAATTATTATGAAAGAAAGAGAGGAACGTCGCTTTTCTTTCGCTCAAAGACAATTTCTACCAAGACAATATAGGCATTTATATCATCAAGCTTCATCCTTTATTAAACTTTGAGTGAACGACATTTCTCACAGATATGAAAAACAGCAACGCATAAGCTATAATGTTGATTATTATAACGCCAACCCAAGATCTCATTAGCGAGTCCGGAGACCCACTTGTTCGTTTTTATTTAATCAAATGATATGAAAAGGATTGGAATAGATTTAAGGTATCTGCTAATCAGCCCGTCTGTCTGTACTTGTATGTCTACCTTACATCTATCTATCTGTGTATCTACCTACCTATATCTATGGGTGTGGATGTCAACTGATCCATTTACCTATCTATTTCTCAATCTGTGTACTTATAATTTATATATCTGTCTATTATCTGTCTGTAGATATACATATACCTAAATCGGTCTGGTTTAATCTTTCGATTTACTTATCTATCCAGCTAGCAATTGAGCTACTTACTAATCTCTCTACATCTATCTATATGTATTTACATATCCATTTGTCTATCTATCAGTCTATT
>NW_020870869.1:654399-659399 GCF_003789085.1 Penaeus vannamei | reverse complement strand
TTGTTTATTAAATATTATTAATGTGATTTCATAATGTGTTGTTATCATTGCTATCATTATCATCATTATGGTCATTATTATCTTAATTGTTATTATCATTATTATTACTACTACTTTTTTCACTAATATTTATTATTATTATTATCATTATTATATATTATTATCATTATTATTATTATTATTATATTATATTATTATTATCATATAACCATTTTATATAATTATCGTCCTTTATCATATTGTTATTGTTGTGTTGTTGTTGTTGTTGTTGTTGTGTTGTTGTTGTTGTTTTGTTATTGTTTGTTGTTATTATTATTATTATTATTATTATTATTATTATTATTATTATATATTATTATTATTATTATTATTATTTATTATTATTATTATTATTATTATTATTATTATTATCATTATCATCATCATAATAACCATCACTATTATTACTCTTATTATTATTATCAGTACTATTATTGTTATCATTACTATTGTTTTTGTTGTTATCATCATCATTATTATTATTATTATAATTAATATCAATTTTTATTTATTATTATATTATTATTATTATTATTTATTATTATTATTTATTATTAGTATTATTCATTATTATATTATTATTATTATTATATATTATTATTATTCATTATTATTATATTAATTATTATTATTATGTCATTAATTATATTATCATTATTAATTATTATTATTTTTTTTATCACTTTCATCACCATATTATTACTATTTATCATATTGTCATTATTTCTATTATCATTAGTATCACTATTGTTATTATTTATTATTATCTATTATTAATTATTATATTATTATTACTATTATTATCATCATTCATTATTATCATTATATATTATTATTATTATATTATATTATCGCATTATATTACAACTGCTTTTTATTACTACTATTCCTATATAATATCATTATTAATAATACCATTTTTATCAAAATCATCATCATCATGATATTATTATTATTATTATTATTTTCAATCACCATTTCGTTGTTCTTGTTGTTTTTGTTATTATTGCTATCATTTCCATTATCATTACTATAATTATTATTACTTTTATAGTTATCATTATTATTGTTATTATCATTCAAATCATTAATGACAATAATAGTAATAGTAATGATAATAATAACATTAATAATAGTGATAATAAAGATAATAATAACAGTAATGATAATAGTAATAATGAGGATAATATCAATATTATTGTCATTGATATCATAATTATGATCCTTATTTTTACCATTATCTTTACCATTACATCATTAATACAATTATTGCAAAAAGAATAGGAAAGAATAGATAAATGATACATAGACAGTTTAACGAAACAACTACGTTAGGCATTACGTTAGTCTGTGCAAGCAGCTGCAATTCGAATTTTGACTTCCCGCGGCGAGCGAAAATAGCCTTTGCGTCACCAGTGCATTTGGGCGAAATTAGTTTTCGATGCGTGGATGGACTACTTTTGTTGCGTGATCTAGGTTAAACATAATGCCACTTTGGGTTGCTTCGGTTTTATCAATGGATATTTTGACTTTTTTGTGTGTTTTTGTTTTTTGGTATTGATGGGGCCTAGTATGGAGTATGGGTAGTGTGTTGTGTGTGTGGTGTGTGTGTGGTGTTATGTGTGAGCGTGTGTGTATGTGTGTGTGAAGTGTGTGTGCGCGTGTGTGTATGTGTGTGTGGGAGAGAGAGAGAGGAGGAGATGAGAGAGAGAGAGAGAGAGAGAGAGAGAGAGAAGGGGAAGAGGAGAGGTAAGAGGAGGAGATGAGAGAGAGAGAGTGATGATATATGATGATAGATTGAGGGAGATGAGAAAGAAGAAGAAAAGGAGAGAACGAACATAGAGTCTGACGAGAAAATGAACTAGAAACGAAAGAGAGGAACATGATTCACAGGATTATATCCATCTGTTTGTCGCAACCTAGCTGTGATTACACCCCCCCCTCTCCACCTACTCCATCACCAACACAACAGCCTAGCAAAAAAATACAAAAAAAAAAATATATAACGATGATAGGAAAATAAAAGAGAATAAACGGTCCAAAGGAATAACATTTCAACGCCACCTTTACACGCAGCCAATACACCACCATACAACACATAGTACATTGAGATGACATGTGGAATACAATTGATAGTTAAACCGCCACAATACGTCACCACCAAAGTAACATGATAGTATAATATGAATAAAAAGTTATCAGATTAACAATGATTAAATAGACGATTTAATGACATTAGTGAAGTCGCCGTATGAAATACCAGTTTCAATTTTAAAAACAAAGAATATATTATTATGACAGAAATGCCTTTACAGCTCATATATTTTATTCAACAGAGTTTAAAAGAGAGTAGGATCAACAGAATGCGCGAGCACATTGTCTATAGGAAATAGTTGTATTGCACTATATTAAAATGGATATCGATGATGTGGGAGACCATGTCTTTACCAATGGAATAACAGACAGTCGTGCAGTTAAGAGCGAGGTGTTATCGCTCACTTAAGCCTACTGAGTATTATTTTCCTTGTGCACATAGCCTGTTCCGTATAAAGCAAGCATTGGACACACCACTCGTGCGAATCGGCAAAACCATTTGGGCAACACACACCACACACACCAGTAATCACCAGCACACACACGTGGTATGTCACACACCACACACACACACATAACACACAAACACACAAAGTGCGACACACACTACAGCACATCACACTACACACACACCACACACACACACACATCACACAGCCACAACAAGGATTGGTAACGTTGTTATAAATGGAACTGTGTTGGCCCTGTGAAGGTCTATCCGAAATTCAGTATGTTAGACTTAAGAACTTTGTTAACACGTGCATGGATCATACCTGCGGTTTAAGCGGTTTTTATTTGATTTTTGGTTACACAACAGTTTGGTCGGACATTTTTCGTGCACCAGATGTAACCTCAACTTTTCGGATGCCGACGCTTGTCAATGAACATTACAAAGGCGACCATGAGCATGATTGTTTTGCGTATTTAGACTCCATGCTTTCTTTGTCAGTGCATATCTTATTTTCCCATGTGAAGATTTGACCGCCGTTTCTTGTCTCGAATGGATCCACTAAGTTTCTGATGTGTATATCAGTGACCCTAATTATCAACTATTATATCATCTTATGATAAACGGGAAAATTATACTCGCTAGGATTAATCTCACTGAAGGTGATACTGAGGGCAGGTAGACGGCATATAATCGTGGGTGACATTTATAGGGACGATGCTGTATACGATGTTGCTATTCGTTGTGGCAGACGACGGCCACTCGCAGGACATGTGTTGAAACGCTCCTCTATTATCTAAATATGTGCTTTAATGTGGAAAGATTTGTTAGAAGTGTTAGATTAAAGTTGCGTATGGTGTGTAATGCGTAGCGGGTGTGAAGAATCTCTGAGTCTTGAACCTTTATTCTCGACCGTTCGTGAAACTGTGTTGGATGTTCGTATTAAGGAGTGATTTTGCAAGTTAAATTCCTTTTTGGGTGGTCTTGAAGAGAGATTAGATGATGATTATTAGTAATGCAACGATATTAGCTAATTTGGATATTTAGTATAGTTATATTATATTTATAATATATAAAGTATATTGATATATATATATCAGTAATATATAATACTAGTATTAACTTAGTACTAATAGTCATAGGTAAGATATATAATTTATTACTGAACTAATAATATATAGTGCAATTACTGAATAATCATTAACTGTCGTACCAACTCCCACTTGCGAAAAATACACCTTTAAGTGAACACACACATTACGACACACACACAGCACACACACACAACACAACACACACACACAACAACACAGGCATATAGAATTATTTTATAATATAAACCGAAGATAAATATTAAGATATATATAGTAACTGGAAACATACTAAAGTACCCATTCCATAAGGTTATTTATTATATAATAGTGTCATATATGAAGTAGTATATATTGTGCGACTAAATAGAGAGCATTTAATAGCTTGATTGGGCTATTTATTATAGATATACTAGTTTTAACAATATCAAGTTTTAAATAACCTATACCTATATAGACGAGTCATCATTATCTTATACCCTAATATATATTATTATGAACAACTAATTAACTACCACATATTATAATAAATACTATATGTATTATATATGCATATATACTTGTGCATAATTATTATTATAGATCCACATACGTATAAATATGCAATATATCACATATTATATGTATTATATGATACACTCGTTATACGGATTAACAATGTTATATATATAAATTAAGTATAATAGAGATTATAAGATTTATTTATCAGTATAAAATTATAGTTATTATAAAATTAATATTAATATATAAATTATATAAAGATTAGTCTGTAAAATACTATATGTCGTGATAGATATGGTGTAGTGTGTGTGATTTTGTGTGATGTGTGTTGTGTTATGCTATGAAGATAATCTTATGATAGAATCAGTTATGTGATCTATGTTAATATATAGATCTAAAGCATAGGATATAATGTGTAGTTATGTGTGTGTAGTGTGTGTGTGTGTTGTGTGTGTGTGTGTGTGTATGTATATGGTGTTTTATTCTGTATTTATTTATTATAATATACAAATACTAATATTAATAGTATATATTATATATAAATAATATATCTTAATATATAATTACTATAATATATAAATATATACTGATATTATTGATAATATTGCACACACGAATTTATGTTATGAAAGTTTTGTGAATTTCTGTCATATAATTTAAATGATATCATATAAAAGATAGATAATATGGATGATACTGTTACCACTGACTCTTGTGACTGTAAACAAACTCAGTATTACGCTGACAAATAATCAGACCACGAAACGCATCAAAGCGACACAGAACTCTACCCTTCGATGCTTATAGAGTCTTAAACCGACCGAGCC
>NW_020870869.1:644399-649399 GCF_003789085.1 Penaeus vannamei | reverse complement strand
GAGTCTTCCCGGAGTGTCAAAAAAAAGAGTTCCCGTTTTATCACAACAGTCGCGTACGTTAGGAAAGGTCCACTTAGGTAGAGTCGGCTGTAGTTTTAGTATCGAGACTGGCGCTTGCATACAGTGGTGCAATATTAATGTTGCAGGCCATTAATTGCCGGCAACTGAATTCGTTTTCTGCAGTTCTAGCTGGGTGCCCGGCAAGATATCACGCGGTACAGTGTAGCTTCCTTATAACGGCCGCCTGCCACGTCCTGGGGGCCTCGCTTTCTTAAAGGGAACGCGCCAGTCTCAAGTTGAGAGCCTGGGGGTTTTGATAATCTTCTGTCTCCTAAGATAACTGAACATGCTGATTATGATTTTCGCCGAGAAAATGAACATTAAACATACGGCGATACGAAAAGAACAGGATAACTTTCTTCCTCGTGGACAGGTATTGCGTAATCCCTTGACCAAAGGAATGGACGGGAAATCCCCTTTCCTTTATCATGCGAATATGTATGATCGTGTTACACCAATTTAAGACGTTTTAAAAGGACATCTAATATTTTTCCAAGATCCATTTCTCCATTTTCCTTCACCATTAATTCAAGCGGGAGAGCAAATAAAACAAATTCGAGTAAATAACAAGATAAGAAAAAATAGAAGGGAAACTACATAAGCAGTATAGACTAGTAAGTAAAAATGAATAAATAAATTGAATAAATAACAACAAAAAGGGAGAGAAAATACACAATCAGTATAAAGTAGTAAGTAAAACTGAATAAAACAAATTTGAGGAAATAACAAAAAAGGAAGGAGAGAAAACACACAAACAGTGCAAAGTAGTGAGTAAAAATGAATAATTCACGAAGTAAACTGTTTGATGCAGGTTTTCAGCAAGACTTTCATTGGAAAGTTGATGCTGTCAATTAATGAAGGTTTTTCTGGAGACAAAGTTTTCAAGCACTTTGCCTCTTGCCTAAGTTCGCAAGTGGAGAAAGTTTTCGAGTACATGAAGTTGCCAACTCGAGGATAATCTCTTTCTTCACTTATATGTATATGTATATTTGCTTTTAAATATTTAATGATTTCGGGGCTACATATGCAAGTATACTGTATATATATATTTTTTTTCTGCCGTCTTATGTCCAAGCACAATGTGGGTGGAGATGCACGTGCTATGGGTTATGCAATAAAAGAATAACTTTTCATCTCATTTCATCGCAATTTGCAATAGTTTCTTTTCTTATTCCTCCACAAGGAATTTGTATTTATACATTATTCTCACTAGCATCGTCCCTACTATTATTATCATCATTAATATTACTACTACTACTACTACTATTATTATTATCATTATTTTTATCATTAAAGCTCCCGATATTGCGCTAATAAACCCATTTATTGTTATCATTATCATTCCGATTACCATCATTGCCATTACATATACTACCATCATTAGAAAACCGCATCTACTGCTATAATTACCGCCAACTATTTCTACTTGCCGTCATGGCAGTGGTAGCAGTCGTGGTGATAATAATATTATAACTATGGCCATTATATTATTATCATTTCCTCCTTCAGAGTATGTTTCTCACTTTCTGTATCCTATTCCCCTTTTTTTACTATTAATGTTCCTATCCTCCTCTTTCTCTTCGCTCGTTCCCTTCATTCATGTTCATCTTTCTTGCTCTTTGCCTCCTCCTCCTCCTCCTCCTCCTCCTCTCCCGTTCCTACCCCAAATCTCTCCTTCTCCGCCCCCTCTTCCTCCCTACCAACTTCTCACTTCCTCCTCCTTGCCTACCCTGTTTCTCCATTCCCCTCCTCCCTCCCCATCTTCCCTCCTCCTCTCTCTCCTCTCCAGTCCTCTTTACTCTCTTTTTCTCTATCCTCACTCTCCCCTCCTCCCTCAGTCATTCCCTCCCTGTCCCGCTCTCTCCTTCCTTCCCTCTCTAATCCTTCCTCCTTCCTCTTTCCCGCCACCGCACCTCTTCACCTCCCTCCTTCCCTTGCTACCCTCCTCCCTTCGTTCTCTTCCTTCCCCACCTACCCTCCTCCTTCTCTCCCTCCGCCTCCTACTTCCCTTCCTTCCATCTACACCCTCGCTTCGTTATATCTCCCTCCCCCTCCTACCTATCCCCCCTTCCTTCTCTCCCTCCTCCTCCAACCCTCTTCCCCCCTCCTACTCTCCTCTCCCTCCCTCTCCTACCCTCCTCTCCCTCTCTCCTACCCTCCCTTCCTGCCTTCTCTCCCTCCCCCTCCTAATCTCCTCTCCCTTCCTTCTCTCCCTCCCCTCCTACTCTCCTCTCCTGCCTTCCCTCCCTCCCTCTCCCTCTCCTCCTACCCTCCTCTCCCTGCCCTCCTCCCTCCCTCCCCTCCTACCCTCCTCTCCCTTCCTTCTCTCCCTCCTTCCTCCTACCCTCCTCTCCCTGCCCTCTCCCCTCTCTCCCTCCTACTCTCCTCTCCTGCCCTCTCCCTCTCTCCCTTCCCCTCTCTCTCCCCCTCTCCCTTCCTCCTCCTCCTCTCCCTCCTCTCTCCCTCTCCCCTCCTACCCTCCTCTCCCTCCTCTCTCCTCTCTACTCTCTCTCCCTCCTACTCTCCTCTCCCTGCCTTCTCTCCCTCTTCCTCCTCTCCCTCCTACCTTCCTCTCCCTGCCTTCCTCCTCCCCTCCTTCCCTCCCTCCCTCCCCCTCCTATCGTCCACTTTCAACCATCATCCAGCACGCTCCGTTACCTTACATCATCCGCCTTGCCTGTTACTTCCTTTCATCTAACATGTACGCTTCTTGAACCATTCGCTTGTGTCTTGGTATTTTCTGACGTGTGTGATATCTCCCTCTCTCTCCTTTTTTTCTCGTTCTCTGTATCTTTCTCTCTTTCTTTCTTCATTTTTGCTTCCCTTTTTTTACGGGTGGCCTTTCTTGCTTATTCCATTTTGTTTCTTTTGTTTACGTACTTTAAAGAAAAAGAATCTTTTCCTTGTTTTATCTTTTCTTGCTACGCGTTCGGTCATTCGCGTGTCTGTGATCTCTCAGCTAATGTCGTATACTGAGAAGTTAATTATGTTCCTCTTTTCATCAATCTGCCGAGTAAAGACTCATTTATAATCGTGTTACTTTTATGCTCATACTCATTATATGCTACTTCGCTTGCTCTGATTACCGGCGTTATTATTTTTACCGTTATCTTTACTATCGTTTCTTTTATTTTCATTTTTATTATGATTCATTGATTGTGATAATCATCGTCATCATTATTACTATCATTAACTAATTTTAATTCACCTGCCAAATTAATCACACACAGCCATGCCAGGCTATATAATTACTAAATTCGATTTTAGATTAATATTTCTACAGTCTCTGACGTCATTTCCTGAGCTCCGGCACCTCTAACTTCTGACCTATATTCTGCACAAGAGACACTGATCAAGCCCAAAGCATTTTTTTTTTTCTTTTGTCCTTATTATTTCTAAAGGTAAATTCCACCTTCTCTTGTCTCTCCCTTTTTTTCGTCTTCGAACTTCCTTCGAGACTTTCCCCGAAATGAGATCCTTTCAGTTAAGACGTCCATGCGGATACGCCCCCCCCCCCCCTTTATAAAGCTCTAGGGAAGAGCTTAAAAAAAAACTCGATTCGTTAGGTAATCCACTTATGGTATTTTCTATGGTACATGATATATATTTTCTACACCACCATTTTTATACGCTATCTTATACGCATGACACTCATGACACGAAGACAAAACTGGAGGATGAGATAAAAGGGTATTTTTTTAATCGTTAAGAATTCATCCGGTTCGCTGATATCGCCTCCGGGGGATGGATGAGGCGGGGGACAGGCAGTGGGGGCGGGCAGGGGTCAGGAAGGGCGTGCGGGTGAATATATTTATGGCGATTGGGAACCCATTTCTTTATTTACTTTGTTGATAGTCGCCTGGAATATAAATAGGCTTACCTTTCATGGACCCATTCGTTACTAGTTCAAGGACAAAGTAAGATTTTATTTGACTCGCCCTTTCACCCGAAACATTAGTATTGGATAAACAAACTAACGATAGCACGGGCTTGGCTTTAGCCCACGGCCTAATCTCCTTTGCTTCTTATCACACCCTGACAAACAAGTGATACAGTCAGTCATTTTGACCCTTGCGTTCCTCGGCAATAGTGAATATTCTCGTCTGCGTTTTAAGCAGAGACAAGGAAACAAGTCGCAGCAATCTCGATCTTTACCTATCACTGCTCCCGATCTCCAAACTGCATACATAAATACATGCCAGCTCCTGCTCTCGCAAAGAATATATATACACACCCTAAATCTTCAAAGTTTATGAGGATAATTAAACGCTTTTCAAGTCCACTTTGTTTTGGGTTAATATTCTCCCTACGAGCAAAGTTAATTGAATCTCCTCTTTGAAATTCACTTTATGCTTACAATATCTTCTTTTAACTGCGTCGGCCGCCTTTCAAAGCGGTATTGGACTTTTTTTATCCACAGCCTTTATCCTGCATTAATTAGTTGAGTATGTTATTATTCCGAACATGAAATATGAGTGCCCCTGGTGAATAGCCTGCTGGAAACCCGCCTCTTATTAGTTTGGTGGCTTTTAGTCTCTGCTCTTAATGGCGAAGCGATTTTTTTACTCTTACTTCAATATCCCCTGGTGATTATTCTCAATTTTGTTCCCTGTTTACTTGGATCCAGTGTCCGAGCGGGTCTGGAAGCCTAAAGACCCCGCTACCACTGCCAGATGCAAAAAGTTTCCCACGAGAGAAGACGATTTCCTCCAAAATGAAGTTTCCAATTTCTAGTCAGGGTCCTGATATCAAAACAATACGTGTCAAATATCCAATCTGCGACGTCAATAGAAATTAGTTAACGTGGAGCTCGGAGGTAGAAAAAAGACACTTCCTTCCATCTCGTTAATTTTCTTGAGTATGTGCACGCCCGGAAATCTTGCCCCGCCCCCTGCCGATTCCTGGAAGGATTCCAGCTGGTGAGGGCCAATCAGCGGACG
>NW_020870869.1:626899-634399 GCF_003789085.1 Penaeus vannamei | reverse complement strand
ATTATTATTATCATTGTTATCCTGATAATGATTATCTTTGTTGTTGTTAGCATTATTGTTATCATTTTAATCAATATCATTATTATTATCATTGTTATCCTGATAATGATTATTTTTATTATTACTGGCACTACTTTTATCATTAATGTCATAAATTTCGTTATTGATTTCATTGTCGATAAGTTGTTATTTCTTTATATTCATAACTAAGGGAATGATTATGCTTTTATTTGCCTTAATATGGTCATTATTATTGTTGTTATTATTATCTTTATTATATTATCATTATCATTATCATTATCATTATCATTATCATTATCATTATCATTATCATTATCATTATCATTATCATTATCATTATCATTATTATTATTATTATTATTATTATTATTATTATTATTATTATTATTATTATTATTATTATTGTTATTATTATATTATTAGTGTTATTATTATTTTTTTATTATGATTATTATTATCATTACTATTAATATTATTCTTATCATTGTTATCATTATTATCATTATTATTATCAGTATCATTATTATCTTTATTATTATTATTATCATTATTATTATTATCATTATTTTTATTATCATTATTATTATCATTGTTATTATTATCATTAATTCTGGCATTATCATTATTATTATCATTGGTATCCAAATTTTATTGTTGCTGGTAGTTTTGTTGTTATTGACGTTATTCTTATTACTGATATTACTTTTATCTTTGATATAATTATTATTACTATCATTATCAATATCTTCATCATTTGTATTGCTATTATTATTGTTGTTGTTGTTGTTGTTGTTGTTGTTGTTGTTGTTGTTGTTGTTGTTGTTGTTGTTGTTGTTGTTGTTGTTGTTATTATTATTATTATTATTATTATTATTATTATTATTATTATTATCATTGTCATTATTACTATTATTATTATTATTATCATCATCATCATCATTATTATTATCATCATCATCATCATTATTGCTATCATTATTTTGTCATCATTACTATCATTATTATTACTATTATTATTATTGCTATTATTATTATTATTATTTATTATTATTATTATTATTATTATTATTATTGTTATTATTATTATTATCATTATCTTTACGATTACCAGTATTGTTATTGTGTTGTTATTATTATAGTCATTATCATATCTATTTTTTCTTAATCATCATCATCATCATCATTCCAATTACTATTCTTGTTACAATAATAATGCTATTATGAAAATCAATTATTGATACAGTTGTTCCTATTATTATTGTAACCAATATTATTGTTAGCACACATATGTATTACTTTTATTTTCATAATCAATAATATTATTAGTAGTATAAAAATCATTATTATCATTACAGTTATGCATTTTCATTACAGTTATGCATATCACCCTTCTCATATTTTGATTAAAATATTTCCATGATTATTTATATACAAGTCAATATACAGATTAATATCTATATGAACTATTACGAATACTAATGTTCATCTTGCATGTAATATATATACATATTAATATTTTTTTTAATCATTACAAATACTGAGGTTAATCTTGCGAGTGATATATAGATTGATATTTTACATAAATCATTAAAAATGTTAATCTTACATGTAAAACCATTGTCACTTATCATTATTGTTGCTTTCTATGTTCTTGTTGTTGTTATTCTTTGTATTTTTATTCTTTTTTGTGCGTTATTGATAGCATTAATATATTCATTATTATTGTTGTTGTTGTTGTTGTTGTTATTGCTGTTATTATTATTATCATTATTATTATTATCTTTACTACTACTATTACTACTAATATTATCATTATTATAATCATTGTTATGATTATCATAATTATTGATAATAGTAATGATAGTGATAATGAAATTATTATTGTTGTTCATTTTTTATCATTATTTTTGTTGTTGGTATTATTCGTGTTATTATTATTATTAATATTACTATCATTATTAGTGTCATCATTAGTATTACTGTTGATTATTATTTTTATTATTATGATAATGAAGATGATGATCATTATTATTGATAACATTGTCATTACTGCGGTTGTTATTATCATAATTATTCTTGTTGTTGTTGTTGTTCTTATTATTATTACTTTTATCATTATCATTAATATCATCATTATCATTATTGTTGTTTTTATTAGTGTGTTTATCATTTCTATCATTTTTGTTATTATTATCAATATTATCATTATTATCATAATTATCAGTATTATTAATGATACTAATATTATTATTGTCGTTGTTAAATTTGTTGTGGCTATTAGCATTATCATCATTACTTTTATTATCATCATTATTTCATATGGTTGTTGTTGTTATTATTATTGTTATTATCGTTGTTCTTATCATTATTATTGCTATCATTATAATTGATATGATAATTGCAATGTTATGTAATTGTAATGATAATTGTCATAATACTATGATAATCATTATCACCATTATCATTTATTATTATTGTTATCATTATTATTATTATTATTGTTATTATTATTATTATTATTATTACTATTAATACTATTATCCTCCTCATCATCATTATCATTATCATTATTATTATTATTGTTGTTGTTATTATTATTGTAACTATTATCATTATTAGCATTATCATCATTATTTATTATTATCATCATTACTACTACTATTATTATTATTTTCATTATCATTATTATTTATGTAATTATCATTATTACTATCATTATATCTAGTGTTAGTGTTGTTATCATTATTACAACTATTATTATTTTTACTATTATCATTTTTAGTATTGTTATTTTCATTTTTATCATTATTGATATCATTAAGATTATTATTATTATTATTATTATTATTATTATTATTATTATTATTATTATTATTATTGTCATCATGTTGGTGTTGCTTTCCTCATTATCATTACGATTAATTCCAATTATTATTACAATAATAATTGTCATTATCATTAGATGAACAACAGTAATAGAAATATAGTATATGATTTATAAAGTAATTGTAAGAATAGGAATCATAAAAATGTTAGTTATGATAATGACTCAGATAGACTATATTGCATATTATCACTAATATTTTTTATTAGCATCCTCAATATCGCTGTAGATTTTTTGTTATTATTATTGTTATTATTATCATTATAATTTTTATTATTATCGTTTTTATTATCATTACTACTACTACTACTACTACTATTACTTCTACTACTACTACTATTATTATTACTACTGTTATTATTATCGTCATTATTATTATTATCATCATCCTCTGTTATCATTATTTTTATTATTGTTATTAGCATCATTACCATGTTGCCATTAGTATCATAATAATTATTATTAGCATTATTATCATTATCATCAGTTTCATTATTATCATAATATTGTTATTATAACTATCATCATTATTATCATTACTATCATTCTTTATCATAATTGTTATTATTATTGTACTAATTATTATTATTATACTATTATTAATATCATCATTTGTTATTTTTGGTATGTTGTTATTGATATCCCTATTTTGGTTGTAAAATAATATCGCTGTTATTTCAGTTATAAAGATAAAATTGATTGTTGTTATTTTTATCATTATCATTATTGTCAGTATTATCATAATCATTATTATCATCATTATTATAAGTATTATTATTATTACTATCATTATAAGTATTGTTATTATTACTATTTTTATAAGTATTATTATTATTATCCTTATTGCTATTCTTCATTATCAATATCACTATCATTACCATTATGTTTATCGTTATCATTATTATTTTCACTATTGTTTTTATAATTATTGTTATTATTGCTATTGTTATCATTATTGTCATCATTATCATCCTTATAATAATCATTATTATATTGAACATTATCATTGCTATGAATATGTTTTATCATCATGATTATTATCATCCTTATCAGTTTTTGTTACTGTTATCATCATTTATTATCATTATTATTGTTATTATTATTATTATTATTATTATTATTATCATTATTATTATTATTATTATTAATATTATCATTATTATTATTATTATCATTATTATTATTATTATTATTCTCAATATTATTATTATTATTATTAATTATATCATTGATAGTAGTAGTTTTTTTTAGTGTTAGTATTATCATTATTATTATCACTATTACTATTATCATTATTTCTTTCATTTATCATTACCATTTCATTATTGTCATTATCATCATTATCATTTTAACGATGATAATGATAACAGCATCAATGATACAAATAACAACAATAATGACAATAGTACTGATAATAGTAATAATAACAATGCTAATAATATCACTATTACTATTATCATTTTTATCATTCTTCTTCTTATTATTATTATTGATAACAATAATATTGATAATCATTATCATAATAACAATAATATAATCATCATTGATATTATAGCTATTTTTTCATACTTGGCATTGCTTCTATTATCATCATCGTTATTATTAGTTGCATTTTCATCATTATCATTGTTATTTCTATTCCATTTATATATTGGTTTTATCATTATCGTTATTTTTGTTAATGTTATTATTATTATCATTATCATCATTGTTATTGCTATAATCATTATTATTTATATCATTATTTTTGTCTTTTTTTTACTATAGACTTTTTACAAATAGCCATTATTATCATCATTTCGATAATTTTGTTGTTGCCTTTATTTTCATGCAATAATATGTATTTTCATTATCCTTCATAATTTCTCCTTGCTATTGTTGATTTCATTCTCATTATTGTTCTTATTACTGATAATGATTATAAGAATTTTATAATTATTATTTTTATTATTATCATTATCATTATCATTATTATTATTATTATTATTATTATTATTATTATTATTATTATTATTATTATTATTATTATTATTATTATTATTATCATCAATAACATTACGATCATTAACACTCATACTCTATTAATGTTTTTTAGCATTATTATTGCCACTATCGTTGAATCTATTTTCATTGTGATATATTTAGAAGTATCATCATTATATTCTTTAGTATTTACAATAATTATTATGATTAGGTTCTGTAAATCATTGTTATTGCTATTATATTCATTGTTTCTATTGTAAGTGATACTTTGATTAACAATATAAACAGAATAATAATCATACGATTTATTTGGATGTTAACAGCGATTAGTTTATGCAATTATTATATTGATAATACGAAAAAAGTTTATTTCTCATTGTGATGAATTTTAGTTCTAAAGTTAACAGGATGTAGCAATAATTGCAATATCAATATGAAGGAAATTATATAATTGCGAAATTGATAGTGGCAGTAATAGCGTTAATGTTAGTAATGGTACTGATAGTTGTTGCTATAATGGCAGATGACAAATGATTTCCATTGAATCTTATTTGTCTCAAAATTAATATAATTTTCTTTGTTTTTAGATGTTTTATGGTTACCATTATTGTTCAAGTTTTTATTATAATTATTGTTATCATCATTGTTGCTATTATCACTTTAACTATTAGCGTTGCTGTTGTTCTTTCGCTTGTTGCCATTATTACCATTAATAATAGCAGCAGTTATCACTATAGCTATTAATATTGTAGCAACTATAGCTATCACTATAGCTATTAAATCATCCTCTTAACATTGTAGCAACCTAACACCAATATAGCTGTTAAATCATCCTTTAGATATTGATAATAACTAAAGTATATCATAATAATATGACAGACTATAAATATATAATACATTGGCCTATATATTCAAGTCCTATATCATAGATAAACATTTTTCTTGTCTTTGACTGAACATATTCCTAGCAGTGCAGAAGGTTAAACAAAATACATTAAAATCATACAAAATAAAACAAAATAATGTAAGAGGAAGCAAGACAGAAGTACTTCCGTTTCTTACAAAAATCTTGATTGTACATTTCCACGATTCCAACATTTTCTCCAAAGTCGCCTTGTCTCCCAAAGCCGCCGGACTTCACTGACGTTCCTTGGAGTCGACCACTATCCGTAGCCACTTCCTTGTACGCCCTGGGAAAGTCCACGCTATTGATGCCCTGGAAATATAACGGCTAAACCCACTTGAGTTCTATCGATTTGGAGAAGCAGAGGATTAGAAATTATCTTTTAAAGTTGCTCTCCATACATTCTACTTCCATCCCCCTCCCCCCTCTCCCCTTTCTAGCCCCCCTCCCCCCCTATCTCCCTCTTCACACACGCACGCACGCACACATACTCGAAGCCCCTCCCACTTTACGCACTCCGGCCTTCTCGTGCACTTTAAAGCAAGAGGTTGCGTGTGTGACTCATTCTGTGACTGAGTTCCGCTGGCGTGAATTTTGGTGATGTTGGGACCAAGAAAAAGGGCGCGAGTACTCTTGTTTTGTTTTGTTTTTCTTTAAAGGTCGAAGGGGTAGAGGGTAGCATTCTTATTGGAATATATTTGTTCTATTTCCAAGATTTGGAATCATGTATGGAAGGCATGTTCGTAGAAATATTCTCAGCGGTAGCCGCGGTGGTGTTAGTAGTAGTAGCAGTAGTAGTAACAGGGGCAGTACGCACGTGCCAACCCTCACTCTCTTTCTCTCTTTTCCAGTGCACCCCCCTCCCCACACCTTCCCCTTCCCCCTCCTCTCCTCGTCGATGCTCCCCTTCCCCCTTCCCCCCCCTCCCTCCCCACCACCGTCTCCTCCTCCTCCTCCTCCCACCCCCTCCTCGTCGAAGCTCCCCTTCCCCCCTCCCTCTCCTCCCCCACCACCGTCTCCTCCTCCTCCTCCTCCCCACCCCCCTCCTCGTCGAAGCTCCCCTCCCCCCCTCTCCCCCATCGCTCCCTATCCCCGGTGCGTACACCCGGCAATGCGCAGACACGGCGACCAAGGGTACTACCGCACGAAGCTCTGAAGTGGCGAGAGTAGCGCAGAGGAGGGAGATCTGATGTGCAATGGCCACGTGGTTGCGATGCTGCATGCTGCTGCTTGGCCGCCGATGTGCCGCCGCGGGGGAGGCTGCGGGACCGGCGCTTGTCTGGCTGCAGCTGGACCTCTGAACGCGGGTTTGTTGCCGTTGTTTTGGTTGGAAAATGTGTGGGGGGGATTTTGTGTGTGGGTGTGTGAGCCTACAATATATGCAAACCCAAATACGTACACATACACTGACATAAACATAAAAACACACACACACACGCACGCACACACACACACTCACACACATACACACTCACACAAACAAAACAAACAAAAAACAAACACCCATGCATCCATACCTAATTATACGTCTACCTATATTCACATAAACACCAACAACACACACACTTACATACACGGACCCATAGAACACACGAACTCCAAAAAGAAACTCCAAAAATGTCTCCCCGGGAAACAGACGCGAAAGAATGGCGGAGGCGACAGCGGGCGGAGGAGCCGGAGGAGCCGGAGGAGCGAACAAAGACACCAG
>NW_020870869.1:611899-616899 GCF_003789085.1 Penaeus vannamei | reverse complement strand
TATATTTTCATTCGATCTTTTATCCCCGGTTAATTACTCCCGTGCATAGATTAATCTCCAGACTTAGTGCTTAAATGGAAAATAGATTTGCAGTTGACTTTTTTTTTATCTCTCTCTCTCTTCTAAATATTTGAGAAAGACAACGATATTTGATTATGCGATTTTGCAGTAACGTTATCGGTAAATACGAACATATTTGAATTTGCAGTTTCCATGACAATACGTTGGAATAAATCATGAGTTAGATACAAGACAGGAAATATGATATGCACGAGTTGAGATTATGTATTTCGTAAAGGCTAAAAGATGTTGTAAGAGAGAGAGAGACAGACGAGAGAGAGAGAGAGAGAGAGAGAGAGAGAGAGAGAGAGAGAGAGAGAGAGAGAGAGAGAGAGAGAGAGAGAGAGAGAGAGAGAGAGAGAGAGAGAGGAGATGGAGGGAGGAATGAAGTGAGTGAGGGAGGGAGAGGGAGGGAGGGAGGGAAGGAGGAGAGGAGAGAGAGAAAGAGAGAGAGAGAGGAATGGGGAGGGAGGGAAGGAGGGAGAGTGTGAGAAAGAGAGAGAAGAGAAGAGGAGAGGAAGAAGAGAGAGAGAGAGAGAGAGAGAGAGAGAGAGAGGCAGACAGACAGAAAGAGACAGAGAGACAGATTCCCCGAACATCCACACCAAACAAATTTACTAAAAGACAAAGACTAAGAAGAAGAAGAAAGAAGATGAAGATGAAGATGAAGGAGAAGAAGAAATAGGAAGAAAGAAAAAGAAAGAAAGAAAACAGAGAGTAAAAACATCCACATAAAATCTGGCAGTGGCGTAGACTGAAAATCGAAGAACATCTGCTTATGACGACAAAAAGAAAAACAAAAGAAAAAAAAGAAAATAAGAGAATTAAACAAAACAAAAAACAAAAAAAAAGAGAAAAAAAGATAAAAGACATTAACTCCAGAGCTGTCGACGCAAGAACAAGGGAATGGAACAGGAAAACAGGGGGACGAAAAATAATGATAATAAAAAAAAAGCAAGGAAATAGTTAAGAGAAGCACGGATCAGGAGAAGAGGGAGAAAGTGAATAAAGATGATCGGAGGACGAGGGGAGGAAGGAAATATAATTCAAATCTAATCCAGTGTTTGATATTTTATTCACGTGGGAGGGTGATAATGCACGGGTTTTCTGATTTGTTTTCTCTCCTCTGATCAAAGACTGTCATGTGCTTTCTCTATTTTCCTAATATAATTTCTAATATAGTAATAGTATTGCTGATAATTCTGGCATAGTTTTGATGGTCACAAGGGCAAAGAATATAATAATGATGAATATAGTATATCATATTGTCATTATCACTATCATTATCATCATTATTTTTGTTATTGTTATTATCATTTTCATTTTTGTTATTATCATTATCATTGTGGTTGTTGTTGTTGTTATTGTTGTTACTACTAGTATCCTTGTTATCATCATCATCATTGTTGTTGTTATTACTCTTAATGTTATCAATGTTGTTATCATTATTGATATTTTCATTATCATTGTTATTAATTTTTATTATTATTATCATGACTATTACTATTATCATTAATGATTTTATCACTATAATTATCATCATCATTAGTTATCATTATCATTATTACCAATATCATTATCACTGTTATTGTGATTGTTATTATTACTATTATTATTACGATTGTAATTGTCATCATTATTATCATCATTATCATTATCATTTGTTAATATTATCATTATCATTTTTCTTACTGTTATCATCATTAATATTATTACTATTATCATTATCATTATCATCATCATCTATTATCTCATCATTATCATTATGATCATTATTATTATTATCATTCCTATTTCCACTACAATTATTATAGTCATTACTATTATCATTATTATCAGGATCATTATTATTTTTACTTCTGTTTCTTATCATTGTTATGATTATTATTACTACTACTATTATTGATATTATGGTTTAATTATCATTATCATCATTATTGCTATCATCATTGTTGTTGTTGTTTTCATTATTGTTTTTGTTGTTATTGTTGTTATCATTATTGTTATCATTATCTGTATTATCATCACTATCATAATTATGATTACAACTTTTATTATCATCAGTATTATCATTATCATCTTCATTATCATAAATGTAATAACAATAGTAAAACAATAATTATGATCATAATTATTATTATCATTAATTTCATTAGTATCATTATTTGTAGTAGTAGCATTATGATTACCTTTTTGTTAGTAATGTCATTATAATTATTGCTTTTATTATTATCATTATTATGATCATTGCTTTTCTTATCATCATTACTGTTATCATTATTATAATAACTATCATTATTGTTTTTATTATCATTGTTATTGTTATTATGATATTTATCATTATCATTATTATCATTATCATTATCATTATCATCATCATTATGATTACCATGAATATTCTTCTTATTATAATCATTATCATCATCACTATCATTATCATCATCATTATCATCATCACTATCATCATCAGCAGCAGCATCTTCATCATCATTATCGTCATTATTTTCATTACAATTTTTATCATCATTATCTTTATCATTACTATTATCATCATCATCATTGTCATTATTATTTTCATCATTACTATTATTATTATCATTATCATCATTGTTATTATTATCATTATTACTATAATTATCAATATCATTATCATTATTACCATTATCATCATTAGTATCATCATCAATGTTATTACTATGATCATTATTAATAGTATCATTACTGTTATTACTATCATTGTTATTATTATAATTATTATTACTATTGTTATCATTGTTATCATTATTATTATTATCATGATCATTATTATCATTATTGTTGACATAGTAATGGTAATTATTATTATCATGATTATCATTATTATTGTTACTATTATCCTTACCATCATTAATACCATTATCATTTTTTTTTTGTCGATACTTCCTTTTTTTGCATCATTATTAGGATTATCTTCGTTATTATCATTATTCTTATCATTACAATCATCATTATTACTATTATTATTATTGTTATTGTTATTATCATCATTATCATTATTATAATTATGATTATTATCATCATCATTATTATTATTATTGTTGTTGTTATTGTTATCATTATTATTATTATTGTTTATTATTATAATTATTATTATCATTATTATTATTATTATTATTATTATTATTATTATTATTATTATTAACATTATTATTATTATTACTATTATTACTATTATTATTATCATTATTATTATTATTGTTATTATCATCTTTTTTATTATTGTCATCGTTATCATTATCATTATATTTATTAATATTGTAATCATTATTATTGTTGCTATCATTGTTACTATTATTATATTATTATTTTCATCACTATTATTATTATTATTATCATTATCACTATTATCATCATTGTTATAATTTTCCTTACTATTATTATCATCATCATTAATATTTTTAATCATTATCAACGTTATCACTATATTTGCTATCATTGTTGTTATTGTTATTTCTGATATCTTCAGCATTATTATTATTACATCTGTTATACCATTATAGTTATGTTATTGTTATCATCATCAAAACTATTTTTCTCCATTATTATTTTCACTATTATCATTACATTTATTTAGCGTCCTTGTAATTAATGTTATCATTCACAGTATCATTATTATCACTATCATTACATTTATTATTATTATCACTATTATTATTATTATTTATTATTATTATTATTATTTATTATTATATTATTATTATTATATTATTATTATTATATTATTATTATTATTATTATTATATTATTATATATATTTATTATTATTATTATTATTATTATTATTATTATCATTATTGTTATCATTTTTATTATTATTATTATCATCATCATTATCATTATCATTATCATTATTATCATTATTATTATTGTTATTATTATTATTGTTATTATTATTATTGGTATTATTATTATTATTGTTATTATTATTATTATTATTATCATCCTTATTATTATCATTATTATTTCTATTATTATTGTTATCATCCTCATTCTATTCTCAATATTTTTTTCATCATCATTATTATTATCGTTATAATTGTCATTATCACTTTGACGATTTCTGGCATCGTTTCTATATCATTCAGACAGACAGACAGACAGACAGACAGACACAGACAGACAGACAGACAGACAGACAGACAGACAGACAGACAGACATTAAAGAAAATGCCGAAATCCCATTCCAGAAAACCCCCACCAAAGCGTGTCTTCCTGCCCTCAATCTGTAAATTCTGTATTCGAGAAATGATATCTAAAGTGAATTACAGAGAGATTAATCAAGTTAGGCCCATAATCATGTCACATATTTTGATCAAGAGTCCCGCTCATATGCAAATCATTTCACTTTCTAATTACATAATGATTCAGTGTCGAGATTTTAGGTAAACATGATTCTTCCGAAGTAGGGGTGGGGTTGGGAGGGAGGGGAGGGGGGAGGTGGGGAGGGGAGGGAGTGGAGGGAGGGGCCAGTCGATAGAGGAGGTGAGGGAAGGGGGGGGGGGGACAGGTAGGTAAGGGAGGGGGGGGATGGGGGAGGGAGGGGAGGGAGGTGAGGGAAGGGTAAGGAAGAGGAGGAAGGGGTGAGAACTCGGAAGGAAATGAGAGAGAGAGAGAGAGAGAGAGAGAGAGAGAAGGAAGATGGGATGGAAAGAGATAATGGGATTGGAAACATAAACGGAGGGATGAGACTCAGAAAGAAAGGGAAAGAAGTGAGACGGGGGGAAGAAGAAGTTCGGAGGACAGAAGAATTAAGGCAAATAAAGGGAAGAAAGCAAGAGAAGGAGAAACAAGGAAGAAAGAAGAATCAGCGAAGGCTCCTTGGCACTCCACCATATCTCCATTTACCTCGATTAAGCACCGGAGTTTCTTTACTCCTGCAGAAGGTAATGGCTCCTCAAGGG
>NW_020870869.1:586899-601899 GCF_003789085.1 Penaeus vannamei | reverse complement strand
GCTCCACCTCCTCCTCCACCTCTCTCTCTTCCCTCCACTCCTCATCCCTCCTCTTCCACTCCCTCCTCTCCCTTCCTCCCCATCATCCCTCCCTCCTCCTCCTCCCATCCTTCCTCCACACCTCCTCCTCCTCATTACCTTCCTCTCAATCCTCTCCACCTCCTCCTCCTCCCATCCTCCCTCTCTCTTCCTCCTCCTCCCTCCTCCCTCCATCCTCCTCCTCCATCCTCAATCCATCCCTCCCTCCTCAATCCTCCTCCCTCCTCCTCCCAACTCCTCCTCCCACTCCTAACTCCTCCTCCTTCCTCTCCTCCTCCTTCCCCTCCTCTCCTCCCTCCGTTCCTCAGTGTGGCCGCGAGGTCGATATAACCCAGGAGGCCTCCGGGGAAGGAACCCGTCACTGGACTTTCGTAATTAATTCGCGGAGTCTTGACTGCTGACGGGCGGGACTTTCTTCTGCGGCAGTCTTCCAGGTCTTTGTTTCCTCTGTTTCCTCTTTGTCCGAGTCAGGCCGGCCGAGAGAGAAGAGAGAGAGAGAGAGAGAGAGAGGAGAGCGGTGGGTGAGAGGGAAGGAGGGGGAGGGGAGAGGATGGGAGGAGAGTGGAGCGGAGGAGAGGGAGAGGGAGGGATGGCGTGGGATTGGGGGGTGGGAAGGGGGTAAAAAGGGGGGAGAGGTGAGAGGGAAGGGATGGGGACGGGATGGGCAAGGGGCAAAAAGGGGGAGAGGGAGAGAGAGAGAGGTGGAGAGGGGAGGAGGCAAAGGTGGGAGAGATGGGAGGGAGGAAGGGAGGAGAGAACGGACTGTGGTGGTGGATGGGAGGGTAAGGAGGGGGGAGGGGGAGGGATTACAACGGCCGAGTGAGTAATTGTGGTTGTTTGGATTAGTTAGAGGGACGAGGGTCTTGTTCTTTGTTTTGCTTTTGTTTTATTTATGTTTTTTATGGTATGAGTTTTATTTGTTACCAGTTTTTCTTTTTTTTTTTTTCTGTTTTTTTTTTGGGGGGGTGTTCTTTTCATTTTTTAGCTTCTTCATGGAGAGAGAGAGAGAGAGAGAGAGAGAGAGAGAGAGAGAGAGAGAGAGAGAGAGAGAGAGAGAGAGAGAGAGAGAGAAGAGAGAGAGAGAGAGAGAGAGGAGAGAGAGAGAAGAGAGAGAGGAGAGAGAGGATGAGAGAAGAGGAGGAGAGAGAGAGAGAAGAGAGAGAGAGAATAAGAATGAATGTGTGGTTATATATGTGTGTATGTGTCTTTATATGTCTTTTATACATTTTCCTCATCTGTGCTTACGCATGACAGTAAAATAAAAAAAATAGATTTGAGTTCCTATCCCCCCCCCAACCCCTAGCCTTCAATATGATCTTTTCCGTTCAAACTACAGTACTTGGTCTAAATCCTTCGTTTTTATTGTGTCATGTCAATCTCTTTTTCAGATGCATTCTCAGATCTCAAAACGATAATGATGACGATGATTTTTGTCACATTTCACTCCATGAAGTTATTCAGGATTCACCAATACTATTTCTTGCTCTTTTCCTTCGTTTACAAGAATAAATAGTTTTCCATGTTATCAATTTCTCGTTTTGCTTCCTATTTTTTTCGTTATTCATTGTTCATGATATATACAGTTGCTCAGATATATGTCATTACTTTTATTTCTCTTTGCCTCTTTCAGGGTGAAAAAATAAGAAAAAAACATAGCATTCCTTATCCATCACTTTTTCGTTGTTCATTCAGATAGATTATTCTACTACTTTTTCCTTTCCTCTTCTCTCTCTCTTTGTTTAATTCTCTCTCTCTCTCTCTCTCTCTCTCTCTCTCACACACACACACACACACACACACACACACACACACACACACACACACACACACACACACACACACACCACACACACACACACACACACACACACACACACGCACACACATACACACACACACGCACACTTTAGTAAGAATTAGAAGGGAAAAGCTTCTGTTCAGCTATCGATTCCCTTTCCATTTACAAACCGTTTTTCTTCTTAATTCTTCGTTCTCATTCTTTTTATTCTCATTTATCCCTACTCTGTTACATCGTTATTCCACCCTTTCTCGTTTCTGATTTTTGGGTTCTTTATTTCCCTCTATTTCTTCCTTTCTTTCCCCTTTCCACTCACTAACTTTTTATTTTCTTGCGGATTTTTCGTTCTCATCCTGTTTATTGTCCTTTAGCCCTCTTCTGCTACATCGTTATTCCTCCCATTTTGGTTTATGATTTATTTATTCTTTATTTCCTTCTATGTCCTCATTACTTTCCCCTCAAAGTCCTTCCCTTTGACCCCCCCCCCCCCCCCTCTTTCCCTCAGGGGTAGAGGCAGATTGATCACTTCCCTTTAATCTTAGTTCGTTTTATTCATTTTTCATTTCATTTTATATTCATAATTGTAGTTGATTATCATCATCTTTATTTCATTCGTCTATTCTTTTGTTTATATACATTTATTTCCTTTTTACTCTGAGATTTTTATATTCCCTTTCTTTCTCACAAATACTGAAATTCTAGATAAAGAAAATCAAAGAAAAAAAGAAAAAATATATACATACATATATGTATGTATGTATTTTAACAATGACTGTCTAATAATAATGAAACTGTCTATTTCGAAATAAACGAGAAAATTAATGCTAATGAGATACATATTACGAAAAAGAAATGAAAATGATAATGAATACATTTCATCAACAGCAATCATAATGTTTACAACAACAGTTATAAAACAAATAATGATTTCAAAAATGGAATCATAAGGGCAAGATAGTCATAAACTTAAAACCAAAGATAATAACAGTGATCATAATAATGATGTTGATAAGGATAATAATGATAATGATAACGATAACAATAGTAATATTAATTATTAGAATGATTATATCAATAATGATAATAATAACGATATCAATGATGATGATATTAATGATACTGAAAATGATGATGAAAATGAAGATGATCAAGATAATGACAATAATAACAACAAGAACAAGCATACTATAATGATAATATCAATGATAATGATAATATTTTTTAACGATAATAATAATGATGATGATGATAATGAAAATAATGATAATAATAATAATGATGATGATAATAATAGTGATAATAACAATAATAACAATAATGATCATGAAAATAATAATAACGATAACAATAATAGTAAGAATATTAATAGTAATAATAATAACAATAATGATAATGATAACATTGATGATGATGATAATAATAATAATAACAATAATAATAATAATAATAATAATAATAGTAATAATAATAATGATAATAATAAAGATCATAATAACTATGATAATAAAAAACAACAATAATTTGGATAATAATTATGATACTGATAATAGTAATAATAATGATAATGATAACAACATAACAGCAGCAACAATGACGGAAAGGATAATAATCAACACTATCATTATTATTACTATCATCTTCATTATTACTGCCATTATTATTATCATTATCATGGTTAGTATTACTGTTGTTGTTATTACTTCATTTAGTGTTATCATTACTATCACTATCATCTTCATTATTATTGTAATTACCATTGTTGTTTTCCGTTATTATTCTTATCCTTACAATTATCATTATCATTATTATCATAATTGTCATTGTTATTATTATCATTATCATTATCATTATTATTATTATTATTATTATTATTATTATTATTATTATTATTATTATTATTATTATTATTATTATTATCATTACCATTATTATTATTATTATAGTTATTATGTTTATTATGTTTATTGTTTATTCTTATTCTTATTATTATTATCATTATCATCATCATTATTATCATTATAATTTTCCGATTATTATTATCATGATCATTATCATTTCTTGTATCACAGTTATCATTATCATTATCACTATTGCTATAAGTAATGTTATTATTATTATTCTCATCATTATCATTATAATGATATTACCATTACCATTATCATCGTAATTATTTTAATATCATCATTATCATTATCGTTATAATCGTATATTATTATAATCATTATCATTATCACACTGTTATTATTGCCACTGTTATTGTTATTACTATCATTATTATCATTAACATTATCGCTATTGTTATCATTATTAATACTATTATTATGATCATCATCATCACCATCATCATTTTCAATACTGTCGTCATCATTATTACTATCATTATCATTCTTACTAACATTGTTACTATTATTATTATCATTATTATTGTTATTGTTGTTATTATTATCTATATTATCACAATTATCATCTTTATAATTATCATTATGATTAGTTATTATTATTATTACCATTATCATTATGATTATTGTTCCTACTATTATCATTATCATCATTAAGGCTATTATTACTTTTACTATTATTGTTATTATCATTGCTATCATTATCATTATCACTTTTTGTATTACCGTTATCTTTATCATTAACACTATTTCTATTAGTACTGTTATTGTTATTTCTGTTATCTATTCTTCTCTTCATAACCAGTGACATTATTATCATTGCCTTTATTGTCATTGTCAATAAAATCATTATTATCATTGCCAATATTCTCATTATAATCAAAATCATTATTATCATTATCATTACAATTACTAAAACCATCATTATTACTACTGCTGCAACTCGTTATTATTATCACTACTACTCCTACTATTGTTATATTCATTATCATCCTTAATGTTATTATCATTATCATTATTATTGCAATTGTCATTGCTATCATTATTCAAATCATTATCATAATTATCGTTGTAATGTTATTGTCGTTATTATCATCATTATTATCGTTATCAGTTTTATTATCATCATTGCAAAGACTGCCACTGCCACTCTTTACACGATCTTAAATTTACGTCAGCGAATATTTGGAAATTATTTACTACTTTCGGCCAAACTGTACAGCTTCTGCCATTTTGTGAAGCGACGTTTTATCATCCCGAGCGAATCCAGGGCCGAAGCAGCGCCATATGTTCCCCGGCGACGGAGCAAGAAAGCGGCCTTCTGCTGCCTTCGCCCGGAGCTCGGTGCCGGCCTGCGGTGGTTCTTCCCGCGGCCACAAATCTCCGTACTTCCCCCTCTCTCCTCATCTGGTATTCCCATCCTCTTCGTATTTATACATGCAATACGTATACGCCCTCCTCCCTCCCCCCCTCTCCCCTCTCCCTTCCCCGCCCTCCTGCTGCCTCTGCCCTTGCTCTCCCTCTCCCCTTGTCTCCTCCTCTCTCCTCCCCTCTCTCCTTTTCCTCCTTCTCTCCCGCTGCTGCTGTTGCCCCTCCTCCTCTTTTCCTCCTCCTCTCACCTTGCACACTCCCTCGCTCGTGTCCTCCCTCTCCTCCCTCTCGCCCCCCTCTCCTCGCCCCCGCCGCGCGCCCGCCGCCGTGCAAGTGTCCAAATCCATTAAGCAGACTTGTGACTCCGGATTCCGGGTCATTTTGTCCTTAATGCCTGTCGTAATGCCGTCCAGGGAGACTAGACTGGAGGCCCCGTCTGCCGCCTGTCCGTCCCCGGGACGCGAGCCGGGAGCGCCCCCGAAGAGGACTCGGTCGGAAAGTTTTGGTAATCTTCGCCCGGCCGGAGGAAAACTGAAGTCCCGAGCTCATTCACATGCATTCTAAACATTGCCTGATGAGATTATCTGAAGCAGGCGAAATTAGATGTTTTTCCCCGGCGAGGCTTCCCGTCTGACGCTCGCCGGGAGTGCCGCTGCCATCCAATGCCACGCTACATTGCTCCGAGGGCATCCTAGTGCCTCTTCACCTGATGTACGCACTGAAGAATTTCGCCATAAGTATAAATGCAACGTTCACTTAATTAGTGACGTTAATTAAATCGGTACAAATTAGTAAGGTTAAGTAACCTTTCTTCATGAGGGTCCTCACTTCATGCTTTGCGATGCGGGGAATAAGTGCCACTTATATCATGCTAATACTGTTCCGATCCGGACTCGGCGCTCGTTCATTACGGCCGCAGAATGGACAAGAACTGAACAGAACTGGATGTTGTCCCGACCACGTACAAAACAGGGGGAATTTAACGGAAATGGAGTCTAATGTATATATATTAACTTCCAATTTTAGTGAGGCCGAGAATAACACGTATTAGAAATCGGATCCTTGATTGGGTTTATAAACGTATGCTTATGTTATGTTCTTTTTGTTGTTCTCATACGTTCACCGAGGGAGGGTATCGGCTAACCGTTGGGAGATATATACTGGGAGGAACCTTTTGAAGACTAATATTATTATGTATATAGTTGAGGATAATAAGTACAAGCCAGTCACTCGTTATAATTTACTGAAAAATAGAAAATAAATGTTACAGAAACACGGTTAAAGGATAGTTTATCTAGATACCTTTGCATCTGATAAAAGCTCTCCTTTATACATATTTTTTCTTGTTTTTTATTTCTAGAGATAAACACAGTACGAAAAAATAGAAAAAAGCCCATAGAATTAAAAATACTTCCATCACGATCAAAACCATTCTGGAACAATGAAACGGAGAGGAATGGAATATAGAATTGATAATATATATCTTTTAAACCAACAAATACCAGATATTCCCTCAGACTAGATTCCAATCGAGAATTCAAAAGAGAAAAGTTATTCTTGGAACGCAACGAAACAAAGAAAGAGATAGAGAAGGATCATCATCTTGATAATCTTCGCTTCCCCTATTTCACTCGAAATCCTTAACCCTTAAACAGAAATAAAACTTATGCAGTATCTTGTGCAATCTCCATGTGCAAAAAGAGACTTTATACACCGACTCTCCATAAAGTATGCCATTCCCTCTGCAAGTGTATGGTTGCTTTGTTGATATGCAAATATGGCACAAAGAATATGGATTGGGTAGAGAAAATGATTCTTTCTGTCCATTATTTTCGCCGTGCCCAGAGCTCTTTATTCAACAAGATCATGTTGATACCATGCAAACCAAAACTATTCTATGAACCTAAACGATTAAATTTATAAAAAAGAGGAAGGCTGTTTTAGTAACACCTTTTTTCATTTTTTTCGAAGTTGGAGCTCCACCCCTTTCGAAAAAAATACTGTTTGGGCATCATTATGGAAAAGTGACTTTTGATGACAGCCTGATGAAGAGAAGCAACGGCTCACGGGTCGTTATAAAAACATTTATGTTTTTGTCGAGCTTAATGATCAAGTTTCCCTTGAGACTGAAGAAGAGCACATACTCCAGCGAGAATCACCGGACGCTGCCAAGCGATTCTAGACCTTATAGCTTCCTAGACGTAGTTCCTGATGACACGGTGGTAAATGGTGTTGATTTTGTTTTGGCTTTATATGTTCACGACTGATCTATTGCTCTATGGCACTGCACAGTCGATAGATCAATCATCAATTTTCCTTTTTGCGTGATATCGAATGATGTGAAATGTGATTTTGCTAATGTTGATAAAGTCTATCTCAAGTTGCATTCATGTGTTGTGTTTTTACATATAATTGCATCGGTATTAACATATATTTTCACTATATAACCCTCACTATACAACCCTTACCTTATTCATATGACGCACTGTTACATAAACCTTTCGGGGAAAAAACACTCAAAATACCTCAAATAAAAATGATGCAACATAGGTCCAAATTCTTTTGATTGTAACTGGATACACGTCAACAAATGCAATATGACATTGCCCTTTTTAATCTGCAAGAATAGAAGAATGACAAAAGAAAGGAGAAAGAAATCGTTTTCGGTTTTGCTTTCGCTTGACTGCACAATTCAGCCGCGTCGAGCTGTCACACTTGGCAAGACAGCGATGCCGCCATATCTATTTACTATTGTAGAACAACAACGAGGCGGTTTCATGGTCGTTTCGGGCGCTGTTTTTAATTCTCTGTTTTGCAGTCGGTAACAGCAGGGCGAAGGTAAATAAGACAGGCACATTGATCTTCTCAGCCATCCTCAGTCGTGTCTCGTAAATCCGTCATGAACTCTTGCATAATGCGCCCGCTCGCCTGGTGGATCTTCTCCGCTCTGTTATTTTCATGCCGCCGGCGAGCTTTCTAGATCGCGGACGCTCAAAAACTCCGCCGTCTTCCCCTAGAATCCCTCCTCTATCCCACTCCTCTTTCCTTCACCCCTCCTCATCCGCCCCCTTTCGAGACGTCTTTCCCTTCTCCTCGCCCCTTCACCCTTCCCCATCCGCTCCCATCGAATTCTCTTCTCCCTCTTCTCCCCTTGACCCTTCCCTATTGCCCTCTCTTCTCCCTTCACTCCTCCCCATGCGGCCTCTTCGAAGGTGTCTTCCCCCTCCTCTTGCCGTCGCTCTTTCCCCACGCGAGACATCGAGACATCGTCCCTCTCCTCGTCCCCTCTGCCCTCCCTCCGCGTGCCTCGAGATGTCCCCTCCTCTTCCCTCCAACCCTCCAGATGAGCCCCCCCCCCACCGAGATATCCCCCTCCTCCTCGCCCCTTCACCCCTCCCTATTCGTCTCCTCCTCTCCCTTCCGCCCCCCTTCCATCCTCCCTTCGAGACGTCTTCCCCCCCTCCCTCCTCGCCCCTTACCCCTTTCCATCCGTCCCCTCCTCTCCTTTCCGCCCCTTCCCATCACCCACTTCGAGACGCCTTCCCCCCTCCCCTCCTCGCCCCTTTACCCTTTCCATCCGTCCCCTCCTCTCCTTTCCGTCCCCCTCCTCGCCCCTTTACCCCTCCCCATCCGTCCCCTTCTCCTCTTCCGCCCTTCCCCTTCTCGCTCCTTCATTCCTCCCCATCCGCTCCCTCCTCTTCCCCTTTCCGTCCTCCTCGCCCACACTTCATTCCGGCAATTACTAAAGGCCGTAAAGATGCGAATAAGATCTTGAGTATTTGATGCCCTCTCCTTATCCGTCCTCCGCTACCCGAATTCTTCCCCTTAAGCCCCTCTTGAGCCCAGCATCAAAACGCACCTTCCTCCGCCCAGATCCCCCGGCATTCTTATCGGCTTCCATCATCACCAGATGCAAATAAGGGCCTTAGCGGTTCTCCTTTATTATCTAGTCCTCTGTAGATTTACCAAGAACCTCCCAATTCGTTCCAGCTTCCCGCCTGAGCATCGTCTTCGGCCATCAGCATCTCCTCCGAGGCCTTATCTCGCCTATCAACGGACACAAAGGTGCAAATAAGGCGTGGTGCTTAATCCTCGGCGGTGGTCAGGCTCACACCACTCGCAATAGGGTGGAAAGGATGAGGGGAGTGCAAGAGGGGAAAGGAGGGCGCTTCCGTCTTTTGCTGGGCGTGAGGCTGTAGAGCGAAGGGCTTTTCTCTCCCGCGCTGTATGGGGGCCGTCCATGAACTATGCAGACGGGGAAGGAGAGGGTCGTCGTCTTCGGATGAGTGGCTCTCTCTATCATGTGTTGCTTGGGGACGTCTTGGTGGCAATTTGAGGATTTCGTTCATGAACTATGCAGGTCGGGGAAAGAATTTCGTGTCCGTCTTTTTCTAAATCTTGAGGATTTCTGTATCATGTGTTTTTATATGAACATCTTGAAGAATTCTTAAAGATTTCGGTCATGGACTTTGGAGGAGGAAAATGAGAAGGTTTACGTCTTTTGTTACGTACGAGGATTCCTCTATGTATTGAGGCATCGTGAGTTATTATGAAGGTATGAAGATTTCGTTTATGGACCACGCCGAGTGGGGTAGTTCTGGAATAACGGAAAGTGTAAGAGTGACTCGAATGGAGAATCGCGGTTATTTATTAGATATTTGCAGAGAAAGGGAATCGTTAGCCTGTGCAGTATGGATCGTACGTGGAAATTCTTAAGGCATTTGTGGTACGTGTGGTCCCGAGATATACAGGGTATTTCTTCCTGTGAAAGGTATATATTGCGCGGGATACGCAGGATCGTGGAATTTGCAGTTGTCGATGGTTCTTAGAACTCGCCGAGGTATTAGTTGTTAAAATAGAATACAAACATATTCGAAATAGAGTTGTAACAGTGGAAGGTTATAGTTTTTATATATGAAGGAGGTGTATGATATATGAAATTCTTAATTCTATTTCTTGGTAAGGGATTAGTGGATATGACGGAAAACATAGAACTAGGTAAAGATGAAATGTATGATAATAGAAAATGCCACAGAAACAGAATTCTTAACACGTACATTACGCGGTAAGAAACAAATACGAGGGAACATGTCATATGTGTGAAATTATCAACAGAACAAAAAATAAAGGCATTTTAATTTATGAAAAAAAAAATAGAAATAAAACATAAGAAAACGTACGCAAACACATAAGAAAGTAGAAAGAAATTCAATATGATGCACATAAAAAGGATTTAAAAAACAAGCTTATAAAGTAAGAAAATAAATACGTAAAAGGCATAAAAGATAAAAAAGAAAATATGAGATTTCAGGTGAGAACAACAGAAATGAATGAAGGTCCAAAGAATATATGACATCTACTGCATTTCACTGTGTTGCTAGAATGGCTAAGAAAAAAGAAATGTTACCCAAAGAAGTGTATTTGAAAATTGAGGCAACAAGTTCAATGTCCTTCTACATTAACTTGAAATTGAAGGAAAATGTTGTACATACATCAGTACATTTGGCGAAAAAGAATGTGTGAAATTGAAAGAAAGTGGAAAAGAGACAAACGGAGAGTAATAGGGGACATGCGAAATACAAAGATATTTGGCATATGAAGGAATGAAGGATAGAATCTTAGGAAGAACAGATAATCATTAGAAACACTTGAAGATGTAACGCCATATGTGACAGACTAAAAAGTTTACGCAAAACACAAAAATAAAAAAATAAAAAAATCTACGCTCAATCTGTATATTCTTTCCTTCCGTTTTCTTTCTCTTTTCTTTCTTTATCCCATTTCTTTTTTATCACCCAACGTTGTCCCTTCTCGCGCCGGTAATTGGGCTGGAAATCACAAAGTTTGTAATTTCCGTTTTCAAAAAGATTATTCCCTGTGTTATTTGATCAACTTTTGTGCCTTTTTTTTTTGTGTTCATTTCCACATTCTTTTGGACCAATTGAGGGATCATCCCATCAGGATATGGGATTAACGCGTCTCTTTACTATATATATAATATATATATATATATATATATATATATATATATATATATATATATATATATATATATATATATATATATATATATACACACACACACACACACACACACACACACACATACACACACACACACACACACACACACACACACACACACACACACACACACACACACATATATATATATATATATATATATATATATATATATATATATATATATATATATATATATATACATATTATATATATGTATGTATATATATCATATATTTTATATATATACTTATATATGCATATATTTATATACATATATGATATAGATAGATACATAGATATAGATATATATGTGTGTGTTTGTGTGTGTGTGTGTGTGTGTTTGTGTGTGTATACGATATATGAATATACATATACATTGTATATACGTATATGATTATGTATGTTTGGCTATCAGTCTTGCTGTTTGTGCGTGTGCATGCATACATGTTTGCACTTTATCTGAAATAGGAGCATAGATAGAATCCTCATCATTTTGAAATTACTCGCAGTAATCTTTAAATCTGCGCAAATACCCGAGTTGTCTGTCGAAAAAGAAAGAAAATAACACGAAAGAAGCCTCGATATTTTCCGCCAGAATTCCCCGCTCT
This sequence comes from Penaeus vannamei, assembly GCF_003789085.1. NCBI lineage: Eukaryota > Metazoa > Arthropoda > Malacostraca > Decapoda > Penaeidae > Penaeus > Penaeus vannamei. Next base: position 590,158 of record NW_020870869.1, on the reverse strand, counting down.
CTCTCGGCAAGGCGGAGACAAGCTCGAGTTTTCTCTTCACTCCGCTCTAGAGCACAACAATTTCACCTTAACGATCACAGATGATAAGGATCACTATAAATTAAAGTGGGATTTGTTGGTCCTTGCACCATTTGCCCAGCCCGATAAGATCCATGTACCCGTGTTGAGAAGAGGAGATTTTCGACCCAACGCTTTTGTTGCTTAGCACTGAATTTGGGCGACACGCCTTAAATTACCATCACGCCCTGTGAAAGCCTTCCCAAATGGAAGAGTTAAATCTTAGGGATTCCTCCTTGAGCCCGCGCGAAGATGGTGAGCCTAGAGAAGAACACGCAAAAAGGAAAATAGAAAGGGGAATAGCGAGAAATAGCGAGAAATAGCGGGAACGGTTGGCGCTAATGAAATGGCGGCTGGGAATGGACTCGGTTTTTGGAATGATCGTCATCCCGTCATGATGATGAAGATAATGATGATGAGGTATTGTTTAAGAAGCTATTAATTCTCATGAAAAAAAAATGGCAAGGGAAATTAAGCATCAAAATCGGTGAAGATTTCGATGATTATTATTTCGACAAAGCCGCCATCCGTAATTTGTACCATTGTTAGCAACCGTATTCACGAAAATGTTTATACTGACATATTTACGGAAATGTGCCGTTGAAAACAAAAGCATTGTCAAGAATAAACTTCAGAGCCTACCAATGAACACAGCTGTACAAGAGACGTCATATAAAAATATTTTAGGAAATGGAATAAGATAAAGGTACAGTGGCACTAAAATGTCTTATAGCAGAGTTCTTATTAAACTGAAGTATGATTAAATGACATATTTGTAACAATGATATAAAAAAAATTCTTGTTCATCTGAACATAGTGGATAAAGAAATCCCATATAACAGCTGAATAAAGAACTAAGAACTTTTAGATGCATTTCAAAGACACAGTTGCACAAAAGATATATTTAACAAAGCTATACATTCAAAAGTAATTCCAACAGCACAGAATTAGAAATGCATTAAAAGTAAGAACAATAAGCCCATTTTCCTGTCCTCGCATAAATTCCGTATTTATGACACGGTTTTCGTTTTCTTCGCTCCACGGCGAGGCGAAGGCGACGCGTGTCCCGCATTTCCTCGGCGACGGCCATTTCCACTGGGAACTATACCGGAGTCGAACTGTCGTCGCCGACAGATGACGGAATCCGAGGAAGGCGCGGGTGCGGTGGCTCTTTGTGAGGCGCCGCCGACGACGTTTCACCCAAACCAGAGGCACTGCTTGGCCTCGGCGGCGGTCACTGTTTAGGAGCCGACGAGCCGTGCGAGAGAGGGGGTGGGGGGGGGAGTGCCACTGACGACGTTTCACTGCCGGCGAGAAACGCTGTTTGGCACTCTTTGGCGCTCTGGGGGAGCTTTCAATCAGGACTCCGGGTAACCGTTCCTACTAGTCCTAGAGTTATCATTGTATATTGTTATTAATAATTCGAAATAAAATCTTGGAGGATTTCGAAACTATCACATCGTTCAATAAATTCCTTTTACAGATGGTGTTTGGTTCTATCTCCTTTATCAACAGACAAGTATGTTTACCATCTATGTTTATATACGAGTTCCTTGATATAGACATGCACGTGAATATTTAAAGTGGCGGGTTGGTTGCTAAAAAATATAAACCAGTTATATGGGTGAAGTTGGAACAAATCTGCAGGTGCCATGAGTGCCATTGTCATACAAAGACATACTGCATAGGAAAGCACTTCAGGAAAATGACCGAATAGCTTTTATGCATAATAATGACATTTCATTCTCGAATGCTTTTGCCAAGGAATTTAATTACTTATTGTAATGTTAAGAAAAATGAATCAAGAACCTGTCCAAAGAAAATAATTAACGAGGGTTTAATTATATTTCATTTTTATAATTCATTTACTTTATACATAATCAAATGAGATACACTGTGAGAGGAGAAAATAGTTTTGTTTTATTCACCTTTCACTAAAATCATAGAGGATTTGGTGAAAGAGAGGGGGAGAGGGGAAAGGGAGAAAGTGACATATACACAGATAAGAAAAGAGAGGGAAAGGGAGAGAGAAAAAAAATCCGAAACTAACGGCGAATATATCTGTAGAGCTGAATTTAAAGGGATTCAAAGAATAATAATAAAAATATGATAGTAACAATAATAGAATATATATATATATATATATATATATATATATATAATATATATATATATATATATATACAATATATATATATAGTACGTGTAGTAATATATATATTATATATATATATATATATATATATATATATATATAATATACATATATATATAATATACTATATATATATATATATATATATATATATATATATATATATATATATATATATTATATATATATATATATATATATAATATATATATATATATATATATATATATATATATATATATATATATATATTATATATATACGAAAAGATAGATACCAGATGGAAGGCTGTGATTTTTCTGCTCTGGGAAGAGAGAAAAAAGAGAAACCAGGGCAACCGTTAATATGAAATGTTTATATATATTATATATATATATATATATATATATATATATATATATTATATATAATATATATATATAAAGACGAGGAGAGAGAGAGAAGAGAGAGAGAGAGAGAGAGAGAGAGAGAGAGAGAAGAGAGAGAAGGGGGGCGGGGAGACAGAGCGAGTGAGACAGAAGGAATGACAGACAAACAGACAGAGAAAATGAGAGAGAGATATATATATAGAGAGGGAAGGGTGCGGCGAGAAAGAGAGATTAGGAGAGACAGATCGAGACAGAGCGAATGATATAGAAAGAGACAAGACAGAGAGGGTGATAGACAGACAGCACAACACACACACAGAGAGAGAGAGAGAGAGAGAGAGAGAGAGAGAGAGAGAGAACTCCTTATTAGACTTACATTTTGTTCTTGATAAATCGCCTACTTATTGTGTCAAAAGTAAAACAAATATATATTATGGAGAACCGATAAATTTTATAAACGACCAAACAGCCCCACAAGAAAGGAATATATGACAAATATAAGACAACCAAGAATAGATAAATAACAAAAATCATCAAAAGAAAGACACAAATTTCGAAAATTGAAGTCAAGTTTCTCGGCCATTGAGAAGCCTACGGCTACGCCCCTCTCCCCCTTCTCCCCTCCTCCCCCTCCCCTTCCTTGTCGTTCATATAGCGCCCCCCCCCCCGCCACCCCTCC
>NW_020870869.1:561899-571899 GCF_003789085.1 Penaeus vannamei | reverse complement strand
GGCAAAATCCCCCCCAAACAAGGAAAATAAAGGCATTTAATCCCAGCAATAGTGAAATCCCCCGGAGGTGCTCGCTAACGCCGTAGCCATCACCTCGACTCCAGTTAGAGCGTGTTGACCCAGCACCATAAACAGTGCGATAATTTTGTTTATGTTCGTCCTTGCAGCCACTCCGCTCTCCGTAAAGTCTTGGCTAACTATGTGTACACAGTGGGTGTTATGGCCTGGGCCTAGCTCCTGCTACCCAGGCACACAGCACACTGCTAAGCGGGTGTGTGTATCTTTCTATATATCAGGCTGCAGGTGTATTTATTTACATTTTTATGTATAGCTTTGTATTCTAAATCACTTGATACATTTGTTTATCGGCACACGTTTTCAATCAATATTTACACTTTATAGATATTTTTTAGTTTTATTCACTTGGATTTACACATTTTTATTCTTACACTTGGACATCATGCAGAAATGTGTGTGCATGTGTGTTTTAGCTTCAAGTTGCATTATCCTCAGCTTCGCCCAGCATGCATTTACATGTGTAATAAATGTATGTACTATGCAATGATAAGTTGTGACTATGTTTGCGCCATGTGCCCATTCATGTGGGGAGTTCGATGTTGCGTAGTTACGCTTCACATCTAGATAATGGGAAGAAAATATAATCAAATTAGATAGATAATTTTTCGAAAGCTCACGTCACTTCTTTCCATTATGCGCGCGGCTGTTCCTGCGTCCAAAACCCCAACAAATCTTATCCTGAACTTTGCTGCCACGAACACTCTAAGGAACAACACTTGCATCGTAAGGGCATGCGGGCACTCCCACGGAGGCAATGGCCGTGAGTACTAATTGCTTGCTTGAAGTCGGCAGAGGAAGGCCTCTTTAAGGGCGGCGCGCCTCGTCCGCGATAATGACCATTAGAGGAGAGCGACCGTGTAATTGTGCTTAAGACCCCCTAGTTAACATCTGCACGGAGGGGGGAGCGGTCACTGCACGTTATTGTCCTTTGATGACCAGCCACTTGCCTGCACCAGGTTGGCTCCTCCCGGGATACCTGTAATTGCTGCAGCGAGCTGGTCTGTGCGATAAATAAAACCGCTTCATTTTCGGCCAGCTTCATTAGCGATGTTTTGGTCTTCGCTGCAAAATAGCCCTGGACTACCATGGACCGGAATATTTTCCACAGAGGGTCAACACGGGTCCTCTGCTAGGCGAGGCTCGTGGTATTGGCTCTTTGCTCTCGTTATCGCCGAGGCACAAGACGTTGTCCACAAGGGTATTACAGGCTGAGCTGGCAAAGCCAAACGACAAGAATATGACAGCTGTGATTTTATCGTTAATTACACGAAATGGAATTAGGTTCAACTAGGAGACTGGATTTCCCAAGATATCATAAATCTTGATGCTTCTCTCGAGACGATCATCCTTTGGACTAGCGTTAGGATGTTTTTGTATCTAAGTGCAATCCATCCTTACGTTAATCTCTTCTCGAACTAAATCATTTGATTTGATATAGATTTTGTACTCAATTTTCCTCAACATGCAAGTGCAGATGAAGAATAACTGATAGATCCGTATGTCTTCGAGATGTATAGGATAGAATAACTACATGATAAATGCAATTAAAGGGCGATCTGCACCTGTGATTTGTGTGATAAAGTTATATGTAATTAAGTGAATAAGAAAATGCAATAAAATATATACATTACCCTATAAAAAAGGGAGTCAGACCTACAACACAGAACCATATAAATAGAATAGACTGAAAATTAAAAACAATATTTACACAAAGATGTTGCCTAGTGTCTCTACCATACGACCACCTTCCTTCAGCAACCCACCACTCCCACCCACTTCTAAGTCACCCGAGACTCTCTTGTCTCAAATCTCTCATTCTTATTCTCTTTGATGACTGGCGTTCTTCCATTGCTCCGAGATACTGCACGTTCTAAAGAGGCTTATGATGCTTTTAGCTTTTTTTTTATTTGTTGTTCCTCATCTCTCTCTCTCTCTTCCTCTCTTTGCCGTGTAATCTCTATAGGCTTTTCGAACAAGTGTTTCTGAAGACTTCTTGGTTCTGACTTTGCTCTTCGGGTTTTAATGTCGAGGCTTTCATGTACGTCAGATTTGGGGGTGGGGGGTTGGGGGGGGGGCAAAGCGCCTTCACTGGATCTCCTTCACGTAAATGAAAATAAAAAAAATGTAGGAAAGAAATTGGATAAGTGAATGAGGGGTGAATAATCAATAACCAACGAAGGAGATAGGTTGATGAATTAACAAATGAGTTATACGAACTGGGGAATAAGTAAAGGAATGACCAAATAATTGATAAAGAGACATGCTGCATAAATATGGGTAAAGAAGGTAGAAGAACTGATTGGTAAACAAATACGTAAATGAAGAGATAAACCAGCAAGCAGATCAATAAACAATGAATAGGTGGTGACTAACTACATTAATTATTCTAATTTTCGCATGACAGGGCTCACATTTTAGAATATTTGATTAAAGCATAGATTATTAAACTGAGTGTTATTTATTGCTACGACAATTCATTTATGAGAACTGAATCATTTTCGATGTTGCTTTTACTGTTATCTTTTATTTGTTTTTATTCTATCATTATTATTATTATTATTGTTATTATTATTATTATTATTATTATTATTATTATTATATTTTATTACCATTTATTAATTATTATTATTATTATTATTATTATTATTATTATTATTATTATTAATTATTCTTCTCTCTCTTCTCTTCTCTCTCTCTCTCTCTCTCTTCTCTCTCTCTCTCTCTCTCCTCTCTCTCTCTCTCTCTCTCTTCTCTCTCCTCTCTCTCTCTCTCTCTCTCTCTCTCTCTCTCTTCTCTCTCTCTTTTCTCCGTGTCTTCTTCACTCTGTCTTCTCTGCCCTCCTCCTCTCTCTCCTCTTCTCTATCTATCTATCTATCTATCTTACCCCTCCCCATCCTCCTCTCTCTTTCTCTCTTTCTCTCTTCCTTTCTCACACATTCTCTCCTTCCCTCCCTCCCTCCTTTTCTTTCTCTCTCTCACTCCCACTCTCTTCCTTTTTCCCCACTTTCTCTCTCTCTCTTCTCTCCCTCTCTTCTTCTCTCTCTCTCTCTCTCCTCTCTCTCTCTCTCTCTCTCTCTCTCTCTCTCTCTCTCTCTCCCTCTCTCTCTCTCTCTCTCTCTCTCTCTCTCTCTCTCTCTCTCTCTCCTCTCTCTCTCTCTCTCTCTCTCTCTCTCCTTTTCCTCTCTCTCTCTCTCTCTCTCTTTCTCTCTCTTCTCCTTCTCTCTCTCTCTCTCTCTCTCTCTTCTCTCTCTCTCTCTCTTTCCTTCCTCCTTCCCTCACTTACCCACTCTCTCTCTCTCCCCTCAATGTTTCTCCTTCTCTCATTCCTTCCCTCCGTCCTTCCTTTCCATCCCCCTCAGTCTCTTTACTCCATCTCTCTTTCCCTCATTCCTTCCTCCGTCCTTCTTACCCTGCTCCCTGACCTCCTTCCCTCTCCTCTCTCACCACTCTCTCCTCCCCTCATCTCTCTCTCACTCCATATCTCTTTCCCCATTCCTTCCTGCCTCCTCCCTCTCCCTCTCCCTCTCTCCCACTCCTCCTCTCCACTCTCTCCCGCCCTCAAACCCTAACTCCCTCTCCCTCCCTCAACCTCCTCCACTCCCTTCAATCTCTCTCCACACCCTCTCTCCGTCCCTGATTTCACCCATCCGCTCTCCTCTATAGTAGGAAACGCACCCCCGCTCCCCCCACTCTTCCTCCTCTCCCCCACTCCTCCCTCCTCCTCCCCCCACCCCCTCCCGAATTTTATGCCCATCGGGAAAATTGATTCCCAGGCGGTTAATGACACATCACACAAGCATTACCTGTGGATATCGGTGATGGAGGGGGTCGCTACGAGGTACGCCAGAATCTTCACTCAGCACTTGTTATGGAATATACGAATTCACAATAGCGGAATAATTCATAAAGCCCCCGGTATTACTCTGGTGTGGTGGTATCCGTGGGTGTTTGGCCTCTGCATTACATATTCGGAGGCTTTTAGTTTGATTGATCTTATGTACACAAACAAGATATTTAAGCTCGGAATGTAAGGTGTGCATTTCATATAGGTAATGGATGGTGGTGTGTGTTTGTTTTTTTTTTTTTGGGATGTGTGTCTTTTTGTGTGTGTGGTACGTGTTTGTTTGGTTGTTGTCGTGTGTGTGTGTGTGTGTGTGTGTGTGTGTGTTGTTTCTACGCGTTTGTGTTTTTCTTGTATTCATATTTACTCTCGTGTCGGTTCTTTTTGTGTGTGTGGGTACGTGTTTTGTTTGGTTGTTGTCCGTGTGTGTGTGTGTGTGTGTGTGTTTATACGTGTGTGTGTTTTCTCGTGTTCATATGTACTTCTCTCGTACGCACACCTTCGGTTCTTAGCTTACATAACCTAACATTATGAAAACCTTTTCATATTTACTTTTTTTTTTCTTGACGGTAGAATATTTTTTGTAATTGAATATGTTAATGTTCTATTAAAATGGCAAATCATTGCTTCCAGGAAAAAATATGTATAATCATATGTGTGTATCTTTGTGTATATCATATTGTGATTATGATATTGAATATTTCTGTAGTGTTGATTATATCGTTCGGATATAATGATGAATATAGTGTTAAATATCCTGTTGCATCCAGTGTTAGTTAAGATGTTTATGTTGAAAATAGTTTTGATTATATTGCTGAGTATACGTTTATAGATCTTTAGTGTATTATCTCTTATCTATTACTATGAAGTGATCTCATATATTTCTATACTCGACTTTTTTTCCTTTATCTACCTTTTTTTTCTTTCTTTTCTTTTCTTTACTGCTCATCCTCTCTCTCTATCTCTCTCTCTCATCTTCCCCTCTCTTCTCTCTCTCTTCTCTCTCTCTTTCTCTCTCTCTCCTCTCTCTCTTCTCTCGTCCGTCTCTCCTCTCTGTGTCTTGTGTTGTGTCTGTGTCTTGTGTGTGTGTGTGTGTGTGTGGTGTGTTGGTGTGGGTGTGTTGTTTATTTTCTCTGCTTTTAATTCTAATTCCATCCGATCGTTGCTACTTAAAATATGTTTTGCATAGTAAGCGATTATCATTGTTGTTATGCTTATTACCATCATCATCGTCATGATTATACTAATCATCAGTCAGTGTTTAGTTGTAGTAGCAGTAGTATACTTATTGTTATATTGTTGTTGTTTATTATTATTATTGTTATTACCTGATCATCGTTTTTCATCATCTTTGCTAATATTGAATTGGTAATCATTTTATCAATGTTATCACTACTCTCACCATCATTATCAATCATATCCCTATTGCCATTACAATCCCCATTGTCATTTCCATTGTACATCAAAAGGACCTCTGTCGGGTCTCCTTTTATTCCTCTCTTTCTTACAATATTCTCACTTTCTCTCTATCTCCTCTTTTTTATTTTCCTTTTTCCCTCCTCGTAACTCTTCCCCCTCCCTCTACGCTATATATCTTTCCCTGGCCATTCAATAACACTATCAGTCACGACAAAATCCCGATCTATCTCCAGTCTGGATGGAAAAGAATAGATCGAAGCCGAAGGAAGGGAGAGAAGGAGGAGGAGAAAGAAAAAAAGGGGGGGAGAAATTGGAGGAAAATTGGAAAGATAGAGGAGGGGGATAATGGGATAGGGGGGGATGGATTTCTTGCCATTTTCTTCATTCTATTATTATTATATCTCCACCATCCCCCCCCCCACCCCCACGCCCTTGGTCCCTCACCTACTACGCCTTTTAAGACTATTTTCCGACTCTAAGGTAAAGGGAAAATTAAGGAAGGGGAGAAGAGGGAGGAAGGGAAGGAGGGAGAAAGGGAGTGGAGAGAGATTGAGGGGAGGGAGAGAATGGGTGAGAGAGGGATGGAAGAAGGAGGAGAGAAGGATTCTTCTTCCTCTCTTCTCTTTTCCCCTCTTTTCCCCTTCTATCCCCTCTCACTTCCTTTTCTCCTTTCTCCTATCCCCCTCTCTTTCCTGTTCTTCTCCCTCTCCTCCTTCCCCATTCCTCCCTTCTTATCCTTCATCCCTCCTCTTCACTCCCTCCTCCGCCCCCTCCTTATCCCCTCACCCTCCTACCCCTTCTCCCCCCCTACCATCCTCCCTTCCCTGCCCACCTCCTCTCCTACCCTATCCCCTCCTCCTCTACCCCCCTCCTCCTTCCTGCTCTCCTACTCCCTACCCTACCCATCCCGTCCCACCCGACTCTCGAAGAAAATTAGATGAAAAAAAAGCAGAGAAAAAAAAAGGTCTTTGAAAAAACGGAGGTAAAAATCTGCCATTCCGTCTTAGCGCCTCCGTCTCTACCAATGGCGCTCTTCTTTAATCCGGCGATGGAGGCGTCGTCGTCTTCTTTGATTGGTCGGTTGTTTTCAAATTAACTTGAGTGCTGTTTTCAGAATCCGGTGGTGTTGGGGCGAGGTCTGGGATAGCTTCTGCGTCCCCCCTCCTTCCTCCCTCCTCTCCTCTCTCCATCCCACCCTCCTTCCCTCTATCCTCTCTCAGTTTTCCGTCTCCCTCCTTCCTCTCTCCTCTCTTCTTCTCTCCTCTCTCCCTCTCTCCTTTTTTCCTTCCCTCATTCCTCTTCCTCTTTTCTTCCCCCTATCCTCTCCATCTTCTCTTCTCTTCTCTCTCCTCTCTCCTCTTTCCTTCCCTTCCTCCCACTCTCCCCTTTCCTTCCTTCTCTCCCTCCTCCCCATCTCTCCTTCCCTCCCTCTCCCTCCCTCTCTCCCCTCACCTTCCTCCCTCCCTGCCTCTCTCTTCTCTCTTCTTCCCCCTCCCTTCCATCCTCTTTCCTTCCCTCCCTCCTCTCTTTCTCTCCTTCCTCCCTCCTCTCTCCTTGCTTCATCTATCCTTACCTTCCTTCATCTTTTAGCCTCATCGTCTGTCTTTTTACCCTTGCCTTTCCTCTTCTTTTAACTCTTCTCTCCCTCTCCCGTCATTTCTAACCCACGCTCCCCTCTCCCTCTGCCCCCCCCCTTCTTCTCCTCTTCATTTTCCTTTATCTCTTTGCCCTGTCTACCGTCTCCGTCCCTCTCCCTCTCCCCTCCCTCTCTCTTCATCCCTCCACCTCTTCCCATTCTTATACTCTCCTCCACCACTCTCCCTCTCCCTTTTTATACCTCCTTATCAATCCTTCTCAAACCTCTTCGCCTTCTACTCCCCCCCCTTCTCCCCGCCTTATTTCATATCCATCCCTCTCCCTCTGCCCCCCTCCCTTTTTCTTACTCTCCACCCTCTCCCTCTCACATTATCCTTCCCTCTCCATTACTCGTCTTCGCCCCTCCTCTCCCTCTATCTCGCTCTCCCTCGTCTCCTCTTCTCTTTTATCCATTCGTCTACCCTACCTTCTCCCTCTTTCTTGTATTCCCTTAACTTTTCCCTTCTATCCCTCCCTCTCCTCTCTCCTCCTTCCCTCCCCTTTAACCCACTCTCTCCTTCTGTTCCCTCTCCTCTCCCTCCTCTCCCTACTCCCTCTACCCGACCTTTCTCCTCTCTCTTCCCTCCCCCTCTCTTCTCCCCTCCCACCCTCTCTCCTCTCTCCTCTCCCCTCTTCCCCTGCCCCCCCCTCTCTCTTCTCTCCTCCCCTCCCCCCTCCCCCCCCCTCCTCTCTCTCCTCCCCCAACCCACCTTTCTCCTCTCTCCTCCCCCCCCTCTCCTTTCTCCCTCAACACACCTCTCTCCTCTTCCTCCCCCTCCCCTCCTCTTCTCTCCACAACCTACCCTCTCTCCTCTCTCCTCTCTCTTCCCCCTCCCCCTACCCTCTCTCCTCTCTCCTCGCCCCACTCCCCCTCCTTCCCCTACCCCCTACCCCCTCCCCCTCCCCTACCCCCTCCTCTACCCCCTACCCCCTCTCCTCTCTCCTCCCCCTCTCTCTCTCCTCTCCTCTCCCTCAACCCACCCTCTCTCCTCTCTCCCCCCAACTCCCCTCCCCCCCCTCTTTCTCTCTCCTCCCCCTCAACCCACCTCTCTCCTCTCTCCTCTCCCCCTCTTCCCCTGCCCCCACCCTCTCTCTTCTCTCTCCCCCTCCCCCCCCCCTCCCCTCTCTCTCTCTCTCCCCCAACCACCCTTTCTCCTCTCTCCTCCCCCCCTCTCCTTTCTCCTCAACACACCTCTCTCCTCTTTCCTCCCCCCCCCCCTCTCTCTCTCTCCCACAACCTACCCTCTCTCCTCTCTCTCTCTCCTCCCCTCCTCCCCTACCCTCTCTCCTCCTCTCCTCGCCCCCCTCCCCTCTTCCCCTACCCCCTACCCCCCTCTCCCTCTCCCTACCCCTTCCTCTCTCCTCCCCCCCTCTCTCCTCCCTCTCTCTCCCTCAACCCCCCTCTCTCCTCTCTCCCCCCCCTCTCCTCCCCCCCTTTTCTCTCTCTCCCTCAACCCACCCTCTCTCCTCACCCTCCTCCCCCTACCCAGTCCATCTCTCTCCTCTTCTCAACCCACCCCCTCCAACCCCTACCCCCCCCTCCCGAAAAACACAGGCACCCGTGGGAAATCAGAGGTATATTTGTCTCTCCAGTCGCTGATAAGGGGTGTGCCGCGCTTGGCTTAATGCTCGAGATGGAAACGATGCCAGAGAGAAGGAAAAAAAAAAACAGTGTAGAGGATGGAGGTTCTGTGTGTATGTGTGTGTGTGTGTGTGTGTGAGTATATTGGTGTGTTTATGTCTTTGTGTGTGTGTGTGTGTGTGCTTGTGTGTTTATGGGTGTGTGAGTATATGGTGGGATTATATCTTTGTGTGTGTGTTTGTGTTTGCGTGTGTGTGTGTGTGTGAGTATATGGTGGGATTATGTCTTTGAGTGTGTGTGTGTGTGTTTGCGTGTGTGTTTTGTGTGTGTATGTGTGTGTGTGTGTGTGAATATATGGTGTGTTTATGTCTTTGTGTGTGTGTGTGTGTGTTTGCGTGTGTGTTTTGTGTGTGTGTGTGTGTGTGAATATAAGGTAGGTTTATGTCATTGTGTGTGTGTGTGAATATATGGTCGGTTTATGTCACTGTGTGTTTGCGTGTGTGTTTATGTCTTTGTGTGTGTGTGTGTGTGTTTTTGCGTGTGTGTTTGCGTGTGTTTTTGTGTGTGTGTGCGTGTGTGTGTGTGAATGTGTATGTGTTGGTTTCGTGGTGGTGGAAACACCTATCTGATATGTATGTGTGATTTGTAGTGTTTATGTCTTTGTGTGTGTGTGCGTGTGAATTTATGGCGTGTTTATATCGTTGAGTGTGTGTGCGTGTGAGTATGTGTGTGCGTTAGTGTGTGTGTGTGTGTGTGTATGTGTGTGTAAATATGTAAATGTGTATGTGTATCTGATATTTATGTATGATTTGTAGTAACTAGAATAGATATAGATTCCTATATACGCTTTGCATAGCGAGACACAGACACACAGACATGTAGACACACACATACAGAAACATACACATACAAACACACGCCAAACAATCCCATCCCTCTAAACACACGCACACACGAACACACACGCACCCCCCTTCTCCCACCCACCACTCTCGTCCTTCCAACACCGCCCCCCCCCCTCTAAATCCCCATACGGCACACGCACACACATACGTACACACACACACACACACACACACACACACATACGTACACAAGCCTACATATCCTCCATGTAGACCACGATACCTGTTCCTTCTCACGCCGCTGTCTGCTCACCTGTGACCCACTGGCAGCAGCATTTGTCTCCCTCTTGTTTCTTGATCTCTGAAACGTCTTCTTTTCTGAGATTTAGTTCGTTTTTTCTATTTCTCGTCTTCGTCTTTTGCTTTCTTAGTTGTTTGTTCTTTTTACTGTTCTGTCTTCGTCTTTTTTCTGATTTAATTGTTTGTTCTTTTTTTTACTTTTCTTGTTTCGTTTTTTTTCTTTATTTGTTTATTTTACTTTCTCTTTCGTCTTTTTCCTCCTTACTTGTTTTTCTTTTAACTTTTTTTCTTGGTCCTTTT
>NW_020870869.1:531899-539399 GCF_003789085.1 Penaeus vannamei | reverse complement strand
ATAATAAGGATATCAATAAGGACTGTATCAATAAGATCGAAAATCATATTTGAAATGATTGCATCAAAATAAAGATTATAACCACCTTTTAGTAATTAATAACTGTGATAATGAGATATAATTTACTGACTAGATCATAGTAACAAATTAGTTATTAACATCATTAGTACTATTATTAGAATATATGCAACATTGCTATCTATCTGCTTCATTCTCCTCTTCTTGATAATATTGTGATTAACTCATATTCTTTGGATATTATTACATGATGGTGATTATGGGACTACGGGTGCCTGTGGATTATGCCTATAAAAATTAATTATTTCTATATCAAGTTCAGTATTAGGTAAGTTACCAACATTTTTCTTCTGAATCCTTGTTAATAATTTTAATTAGTGAAATCGAGACTGGAGGAGGGTAATTTTTCAGGGAAATTCTAATTTTTTTTTATCGTATCTATTTTTTATGGCGTTGAAAAAGCCTTCGGTAATGGACTAGTCTTCTGAAGTTTCTTTCTTTGAGTTCGATTTTTCTGAATCCAGGACTGAACGAGGGAGGAGAGAGAAAGGAGAGAGAAAAAAAAAACATTAAAAGGTTCTTGATTTGACTCCACATCAACTGTTTCGATATTAAACGAACTTTTTTACACGTAGGCAGTTTCTTTAGCAAAATTTGGGAAATTCCATTTTGTTATAACGTAAAAGATGGCGCCCCCTCAAAGAATAAAGAGCATATAGATTATTCCCACTACGTTACGTTCAAGGAAACTCGCGTGCCGTTCAGTCCAGCGAGGTGGCGTGGGCTTTCGAGAGTGCACTCGCTCATTTTCAGCGTGCATGCTACACGTTCGTCGTTCATATTAAAACTCCTCCGTCCTCACACTCGGCGTCACACACTTTCTTAGCGCGGAGGAATACTAGCGAAATGCAATAGAAATTCAAGAGTTTGATTCACTTTCCAGAAAACTTCAAACAGTGGCAAAAATTCTCGCATCTCATTAGGACTTTCTGTGGCCCCCGCCCCGCGTCGACTCTTTCGCTACCGTTTTTTTCCTCTTTAATCAAAAGCTGGAGAGAAGACCGTTTGTTTTCTTAAGATAAAATGCGACGCTCCTCTTAGGCAACTTTCTGTTTTGCTTGGGCTATTTTCTAGGGAAACTTTGAGGGAATTCCAAGTGGGACGGGTAGAATTTCGGATTATTTCCCCTGGATATTGTCATCCCTCGCGAAAAGTCCTTACCTCAATTATTCCGCTGGATTCAGCAATTTCAACTTCATATCCACTACAGCGCAAGATTCGGAAGCGATTATGAATTTTCATTGGTCATTACAAGAGATCATACCCCGATCTCACGTTTAGCCTTGGTAAATCTCACTCGAAGGTCGTGCCGGCAACTAGCCAATTAGAGCTAGAGAAGTCATTCCTAACCCCCGCCAATCACCGGCCAGGACACGCCGGCACTTGAGCACATCATCGTCTCCAAAATACCGTCGCGGAATTCGCAAGGAAACCGTAATAACCAATATCTAGAAATGGCGATATTTTGAACATTTCAGAATTCTCATTAGGAAGGACTTTTTCCGCAAGAGAAATCTTTTAGGAAGAAAACTCATATAACTTTGATCATCAAAAGGAAAAGTTAGTCTGCGGGGTTTAATTATTTGGGGCGTTATCACGAAAATAAGTTTCTGGGCGTTCTGGACTCAAGATTAAGCCGAGGTTCGTCCTGATTACCATTTATGTTGCAATTATTTCATGGGACAGCGCCATGTTTTTGGTCAGCAAATCACGACTCTCGCCATTACACCGCCTACTTTCAGAGCACTTCCAGCGACCAGAGACGACCAACGCCCGTGCCTGGCAAACGAAATACAAACAATAAACCGAATACTAATAATAGATTCATCAAACATGAGGCAACAGAGAGTGAAAGAGAAAAAAAAGGGAATGAAACATCAGCCAGCTCCCAACGTCAGACGCCATCTGCTACACATAACTATTCCTCACTTAGGAAACGCCATTTTCCCTCCTAAGACTTTTGGGGACAATTCTTCCGGCGGGGTTTCCTGAAAAGAGGGAAATTAATTCCACTCTGAGTCAATATTTGCATCCCATCACTTTTCAGGTTGAGTCTTTTCGTTCTTTATTTCGTAAATTGGATTCCAGATTACACGAAGAATATTTGACTGTCGCCGACTTCCATTTACATACATGTGATGCGATGCTCGGCTTTTTAAGTTAGCGAAACGTTAAGAGATGGGGAGTTTTGAGGGGCAGGTCGCGGGAGCATGACAGTGCAAAGAGAGCCCCGTTATAAAACCTTACGTTGAGTTTCGCTACACTTTGATGGAGCAAAAGACTTTTCGTTCGCCGGGGGAAAAGTTTCGGTGTATACCTTACAGCTCTCTTGTTCACAAGCTATCAGCATTTGCATACCTTGATAACATTCTTTGATTTTTAAAAACGTTTATTTAATTTGTGTATTCCCGCCTCATTCGCTATCGGTCTTACTTTTCGTCTTTGCAGCGTCCTTGGCTATTGACTTTTGGCCGCTGTTTGTTCTTGAAGCGTTTTTACGTTTTTTTCCGCTGATATTATTCATAACAGTTATTCAAGAACTTTGATTATGAAACGCAACATGAAAATGGTCTTAGGGATGACGCGAGCAAGAGCGAGAGAGCGAGCGTGCGTGAGAGAGAGAGAGAGAGAGAGAGAGAGAGAGAGAGAGAGAGAGAGAGAGAGAGAGAGAGAGAGAGAGAGAGAGAGAGAGAGAGAGAGAGAGAGAGGAGGAGGGAGGGAAGAGAGAGTGGGATATCAGCAAGGTAGACATAGAAAACGGCGCCGCATCTATCGAAAGGGCCAAAATTCGAATCAAATACGCTACAGACAACGTGGCAGATCAATCTCCTCCTCCGTCCTGAAGAAAGAGCCTGAAGTGAAACATCAAACATATGACCTTCTTTATTGGAGATACGAACTCTCTCCTCTTTTTTTTTTCTATTCTCGAAGCAATATCAAAAGCCCGGGGAAGTCAAAGTCAAAGCGGTTTCAAAAAGCTACTTTGCCTTCTGAAAACCAAATCGGCCCCATCTTCATCAAACATCTTTCTCCCAATCTCCTTTTTTTTCCATTAATTATTTCTTCCCCCTTTTTTTCCCTCTTTTCGCGAGGGCCTTCCCACAAAAGCCGTGTACCGACCTCCCCGGGCCACGTTCATTATTTTTCATCTGCAAAATTCTTGATGAGATTATGAGGTTAATTGTAGTTTCTGGAAAAAATCTTTTTCGACGTCAAAGGTTGGAACTGCCTTTTGGAAACCCTGAGGAAGACTCGGTGGGTTTTTTTTTCTATTCTATCGTTGGCGAGCTGTAATTAGAGGCAACGTTACAGAATGGTTGTTATGTGAAAATATTCTGATAATGGTTTTCCCATGGATGAGGAAATGGGAGAGCCATGATTTTGGAAGAGGTGGGTGGATAGACAGAAGAGTTTGGAAGAGGTGGGTAGATGGATAGACAGGAAGAGTTTTGGAAGAGGTGGCTACATAGATAGACAGGAAGAGTTTTGGAAGAGGTGGCTACATAGATAGACAGGAAGAGTTTTGGAGGAGGTGGCTAGATAGATAGACAGGAAGAGTTTTGGAAGAGGTGGCTAGATAGATGGATAGGAAGAGAGAAAGATAGAATGACAAGTTCAAGGAATAATAGAACGACGAGGTGATAGACTGATGGATAGGTAAACAGGTTGATGAATAGATAGATACATAGCACAGATAGATAGATAGCTGGCAGGTTGGCAAACATGATATAAAAAATCATGTATACAGAATGCATAGTTGAACTAAAAAATATATGTAAACGGAGAAATAGAAATAGATTGATGGATAAAGAAACAGGATGATGAACAGATTGACAGAGAGACAAACAGACCGACAGACAAATGACTGACATGTTAGCAAACACAAAATCAAAATAAACACATACAGAGTGTACAGTCAAACAAACAAACAAAAAAAGGAAATGTAGACGGAGAAAGAGAGATAAACACACAATTCTCACGCATTTTCACTCGGGATTTAAAAGCAAAATCAGAGAGCATAAACGTTTTTTTTTTCTTTTTTTACGCTTGAATCATAATCCAACCGCGTCTTTTTTTCCCTCTCCCCCCCTCCCCTCCCCTCCCTCACCCCCCACCTCATTCCAGCGTTGTATAAAGCTGTCATAATTACAGCTTTAAGTGCTTTACAGCGGCATTTTCAGCACGTGGGGTGATTTTCACTGTCAGGCTTGTCATTCATCAGCTGATTGATCCTAAATATGACTTTCATTTATACGATCACGGATTCAGAGACAACGATTTTAGTTTTGTTTGTTTGTTTGTTTGTTTTATCGTCTTTCTTTGGTTGGGAATTGAAGGCCGGCAGCGCTGTGGTATTATTGGTAAAAAACAATAAAGATAATGTATGATGTAGTAACAATAATTCGTAGCATAAATGTTGCATAAGATAATGGTGTTTGTAGTGATTATAAAAATGATTACTCTCATAACAATAATGATGATGAGGATGAAAATAATAATAATGATAACAACAATTATAACAATAATCGTTATTACTATTATTAACACCATTATAATTGTTATTGTTATTACTGTTACTAACATTATTATTATTATTATTAAAACGATAATAATAATGATAATAGTCATGATAATGATGATAATAATAATGATAATGATGATAATAATAATAACAATAATGATAATATTGATAATGATAATAATCATGATAATGAATATGGTAATAATAATGCCATCGTTAAAATCATTATTATCAATATCATATCAACTGTTATTATTATCATCATTGTTGTTGGCGTTGTTATCATTATCATTATCACCAATATTAATATCACTATCATTCTTATCATCTTCACTTTTATTATTACTATACATGTCATTAATACTATTATTACCATTATTCCTGTTACTATTATCATCCTCATTATCATTATCATTATGGTCATTGTCATTGCCATTATGAGTAGTATTACTATCATTATTTATATTATTGCGATTATGATTGCTGTCATTACTATTATCATTATTACTCTTAATATTATTTATCATTATCATTATTATTTCTTTATTATTATCATTACGATTATTGTTATTCTTAGCGTTATATTTACTATTTTTATTTCCATGATTATCATTAGTATCATTTTATCACCATTATAATTACTACTAGCAATGTTGTTTTTGCTTCTATTGGTGTTGATGTTTTCATTCGTTATCGTCGTTATGATAACTATTATTATCATTACTTATTTATTATTCATTATTGACTATTACCATTATTATGCATTACTATTATTGATTACTTTATTATTATTTCACCATTATTTCATTTTTAATTTTCTAGCTATTAATCATGTTATTATTGTATATTAGAACTTTGTTGTTTCCACTCTTACTTCATTCACTATTATCATTAGATTTATCGCTATCTTTTTGTATCATACCCTTAGGGTATACTAAAAGTCGAACATGATTTTAATTAGGATTATATGATCTAGATTTATAACCACCATTCTATTCTTGTCTTTTATTGGGGATGGGGGATTTTGAATGCATAACTGTCGCTCAATGCACCAATTATTAAATTATTTGTGGGGACAAGACATAATGACTTGCTGTATAAATGAATGGGTTAATTTATGAGAAGTAATTTGGCAATAAATGTTTAATGAATATATATAACAATGATCACTATTATGTGATTGGTAAATAATTGCCATAATAGCCACAATAATCAGCACAATTCTATATTTTCCTACTTAATACACTGATATAACGAGGGGACAATGTATAACAGAAATAATAATTTAAAGTAATTATAACACGCGCTATTATTGTTTATTATATAAAAATAACACTGTTATTCATTGTTTGTTTATTCTTTTTCTAGAATTAAATCCCATTTTCGGCCAATTATCACCAATTAATTTATAAAATTCAAATCTATTATAATAATTGAAAATGCCAATTAATATTTAGATATTTAACCTTTGTTGTTAGTATTACCATAGTTACTATTGTTTATAGTTATTAATTTTTAATCATTATGTTATTATTTGGTAATTATTATTATTATTATTGGTATTATTATTATTATTATTATTATATTATTATATTATTATATTATTAATTGTTATTATTATTATATTATCATTAATATTATCATTATTATCAATGATGTTATTATTATATATTATTATTATTATTATAGTAGTAGTAGTATTTATCAGTATTATTGATACTATCATCATCATCATCATTATTATCGTTATCGTTATCATTATTATTGTTGTTATTGTTATTATCACTATTATTATTATAATTCTAATTCTATCATTATTATTATTACTACCATCATCATTAGTTTTCTTATTATTACTATCATTATTATCATCTTCATTATCATATTTAGTACCACTGTTATTATGTTATAGTATTAATGATTAGTATTAATGATATCATTATCATTATCATTGTTAACATTATCATCATTGTAGTAATGCTAATGATGATTAATATCATTATCATTACTATTGTTATTTATATTACTATTACTATTATTATCATTATCATTATTGTTATGATTATTATTATTAATATCGTTATTATTATGATGATTGTGGATATTATTGATATTATTACTATTGTTATTAATGTAATTATTATTATTATCATCCTTTATTCTTGTTACCATTAATATTTTGATAATCCTTATCATTATTACTATTATAATGATTATTAGTTTTATCATTATCATCATGACAATAATAATGTTATCATGATGATAAAATATATTGTAATAATGATAATGCTCAAAATGATAATAATGATGATAGCAATAATGGTAATTATGATAATAATGATGATGATAATAATAATAATAATAATAATAATAATAATAATAATGATAATAATAATAATAATAATAATAATAATAATAATAATAATAATAATAATAATAATAATAATAATAATAATAATAATAATAATAATAATAATATTAATAATAATAATGATAATATATAATAATAATATGATAATAACAATAATATTAATAATAATAATAATAATAGTAGTAGTAGTAGTAGTTGTAATAATGATGATAATGATAGCAATAATAACAACAAAAAGCAACAATAATGATAATAATAATAATGATAATAATAATAATGATGACAATAACAATAATGATAATAATGACAAAAATTATGATAATGATAATGACAATGAAATGGTAATGATAATAATAAGGATGATAATGATGATAATGATCATAATAATGAGAGTAAAAGTGATGATAGTAAAAACAGTAACATCTATAGCAACAACAACAGCAAATAAAATACATAACATCTATAGCAAACAATTGCTGATCATAATAATGAGAGTAAAAGTGATGATAGTAAAAACAGTAACATCTAT
>NW_020870869.1:519399-521899 GCF_003789085.1 Penaeus vannamei | reverse complement strand
TCCACCACGACCATCTTCCCCATCTTCACCACCATCATCCACCACCACCACCGTCTTCCCCATCTCCACCACCACCTTCTTCCCCAACCCTCCAACACCATCTTCCCCATCCTCCACCCACGTCTTCCCCATCTCCACCACCACCATCCTCCTCCACCACCACCATCTTCCCCATCTCCACCACCATCCTCTCCACCACCCCGTTTTCCCCATCCTCCACCACCGTTTCCCCATCATCACCACCACCACCACCGTCTTCCCCATCATCACCACCACCACTTCCCCATCTCCACCACCATCTTTCCCCATCTCCACAATCTTCCCCATCTCCACCACCACCGTCTTCCCCAACCTCCACCACCATCCTCCTCCACCACCACTGCCTTCCCATCCTCCACCACCGTCTTCCCCATCTCCACCACCACCTACTCCCCATCTCCACCACCGTCTTCCAATCTTCACCACTACCGCTTCCCCATCTGCACCCACCATCATCCACCACCATCTTCCCCATCCACCACCACCGCGTTCCCCATCTCCACCACCATCATCCACCACCACCACCGTCTTCCCCATTATCACCACCACCATCTTCCCCATCTCCACCACCACCGTCTTCCCCAACCCTCCACCACTTCTTCCCCATCTCCACCATCCTCCACCACACCGTCTTCCCCATCACCACCCCTCCACCACCCGTCTTCCCCATCCTCCACCACCGTCTTCCCAACATCATCACCACCATCTTTCCATCCTCCACCACCGTCTTCCCCATCATCACCACCACCACCTTCCCCATCTCCACCACCATCTTCCCCATCTCCACAATCTTCCACCATCTCCACCACCACCGTCTTCCCCAACCTCCACCACCATCCTCCTCCACCACCACTGCCTTCCCCAATCCTCCACACCGTCTCCCCATCTCCACCACCACCGTCTTCCCCATCCTTCACCACCATCTCCCCATCATCCACCATCCTCACCACCGCCACCACCCGTCTTCCCCATCACCACCATCCTCACCCACCACCGTCTTCCCCCATACCACCATCCACCACCACCCCACTCCACCAACCCTCCACCACCATCTCCCATCTCCACCATCCTCCACCACCACCGCCTTCCCCATCACCACCATCCTCCACCACACCATCTTCCCCAACCCTCCACCACTTTCTTCCCCATCTCCACCATCCTCCACCACCACGTCTTCCCCATCACCACCCGCGTCTTCCCCACTCCACCACCATCCTCCACCACCACCACCGTCTTCCCCATCTCGTCTTCCCCATCCTCACCACCGTCTTCCCCATCACCACCATCCTCCACCACCCGCCGTCTCCCCAACCCTCCCTCCTGCCCCGCGTCAACACCTTCGTTAATTACCATAGGAGCAAGAAAATTCCCGCTGTGATTTTGCGTCGTCGACCTTAAAATTGGATGATTAGAAGCTGACTGTGACGTGTCTTGCCTATTTTCAGGGGGAAAGGCTATGGCTAAGGGGTCAGAGAAGAAAAGTAATATGGAGTACCGGTGAAGGAAAAGGATGGTGGAAAATGGAGGGAGAGGGGAGGAAAGAGGTCGGGAAATTAGGAAAGGGGGAGAAGGAGGGCGAGGGACAGCGAGTGTGAAGAGGGGGAGGAGGAATGGAGAGGGAAGGGGTCAGGTATTCAGGGAAAAATAGGTGAAGGAGGGATGAAGGAGAGGAGGAAGGAGAAGCAAGGGAAGGGTGGGGAATGAGGGAGATAAAAGGAGGCAGAAAGAGGGAAGAAGAGGAGGAAGAGGGAGAAGGAGAAGAAGGAGGGAGGGAAGAAGAAGGAAGAAATTTAGAAAATAAAGGGGAGGAGAAGCGAAGAAAAGGAGGAAAAGAAAGGAAGGAAGAAGGAGAGGAGAAGGGAGGAGGAAGATGAGGAGGGCGGGAAGGGGAGGGAAAAATCAAATAGAGAAAAGGGGAAATGGAAATGAAGGAGGAGATGGATACGATGAAAGGGATGCCGAAAGAAAAAAGAAAAATAAAAAAATAAAGAAGGAGGAAAAGGAACGAAGGGAGGAAGGATGGGAGGGATGATGGGGGGAAGGAGGGAAAGAGAGGGAAGGGAGGAATGGGATGAAGGAGGGATGGGATGGAAAGGGATGGAGGGAAAGGAGGGAAAGAAGGAAAGAAAAATAAAAAGGTCGCGGGGGGGAAATATGTGTGGAGGGAAGGAGGGAAATGAGGAGAAGGGAGGGAACGGAGAGAAGGAAAAGGTCACGAGCGGAAATAAGTGAGTGAAGAGGATTGAAGGAGGGAAATAAGGAAGGAAGGGATCGATAGAAGGGAAAGGAGGGTTCAGGGTAAGGAGGAAAAAAGGAAGAAAAAGAAATCACAGGCGAAAATAAATAAATAAAGTGCGTGAAGGGGAGGGAGTGAAGTGTGGGAGGGTAAGGAGGGTAAGGAGGAAGGGAGGACAAGGAAGAGAAGGAAAAGGTACTGGGGAAAAAATATGGGTGGAGGGGA
>NW_020870869.1:484399-486899 GCF_003789085.1 Penaeus vannamei | reverse complement strand
AAAAAAAAATCCCTTTCTCACTTTTTTTCCATTTAAAGACACTTTCTTTCAACTCCAGATATTGCCTTCCAGCCACAGACATTTTCTTCCAGCCACAGACACTATTTTTTCCAAAAGATATTCCTTTCACCCACAGACACTCTTTCCCACCTCTCTCCCCATCGCCTCGTCCAGCCACAGACACTTCTTCAATCTGTCTTACTACAAAAGACACTTCCATCCACCCACAGATACTACCTTCCACCCGCTGACATTCTCGTCCACCTCTCTAGCTTTCTCCTCATCCACTCACAGACACTTTCTTCAAAAGACACTCCCTTCCACCCACAAACACTCTCCTCAACCTCTCTTTCCATCTGGTCCACCCACAGACATCCTCTTCCACTTCTCTAGCCATCCACTTTCTCCCCTCTCCTCGCCACCCACAGACACTCTCTTCCACCTGTCTTACTCCAGAAGACACTTCCTTCCACCCACAGACACTCTCCTCCACCTCTCTCGCCATCTGGTCCACCCACAGACACTCTCCTCCACCTCTCTCGCCATCTGGTCCACCCACAGACACTCTCCTCCACCTCTCTCGCCATCCCCTTGTCCACTTTCTCCCCTCTCTTCCCCCCTCCCCTCGCACACGCACGCACAGACGATCCAAGTTCTCCTAGATGTTCCCCCTTGCACATGCAACACAAAATACATCCAGAGATCTGCCACAATGGACGGATTTTAATGCAAGGATTTCCGAAATAGCAAATCGTAATCTCCTTCATAGTTTGCGTGTAGGCTTCCTATGCGATACAATTACTAAGAAAGGCAGACTTTCCCTACAGATACCGGTCGGTCCATGGACTTTTTGGGTCGCCATCGTTGCCTAGTAGTTAGTTAGTTGCAGCTTATTTGCGGGAGCCTATTTTGTTCCCGTTTCGGCTTGTAGTTTGTATTTTTACGAACGTCTTTTGGGGTTTGGAGAAGGTTTTAAGGAAGGAGAGGGGGAGGAGGGGAGGGGAGGGGGGGAAGGAAGAGAGGAAGGAAGGGGAGGGGGGAGGGGGAGGGAGGAATAGAGGAAGGGGGAGGGAGGGGGGGAGGGAAGGTGGAGAGGAAGGGGGAGGGAGGGAGAGGGGGGGAAGGGGGGAGGGAAGAAGAAGGGCAAGCGTATTGAAATTCTCTTTCTGTCTTTCAATTCTTTGGCTTTATTGCTTTAGCTTTATGGGTATATTCATTTCTTTGTTGTCCTTTCCCCATCTCTCCCTCCGCTCACTCGCTGTCTCTCTCTCTCTCTCTCTCTCTCTCTCTCTCTCTCTCTCTCTCTCTCCTCTCTCTCTTCTCTCTCTCTCTCTCTCTCTCACACACACACACACACACACACACACACACACACACACACACACACACACCACACACACACACACACACACACACACACACACATACGCACATAGGTAAACATACATACACACACAACACACACACACACACAACACACCACACACACACACACACACACACACACATATATATATATATATATATATATATATATATATATATATAATAATATATATAACATATATACATATATACATATATATATATATATATTATATATATATATATATATATATATATATATATGTATATATATAGACCACACACACACACACACACACACACACACACACACACACACACACACACACACACACACACACACACACACACACACACACACACACACACACACACACACACACACATACGCACATAGGTAAACATACATACACACACACACACACACACACACACACACACACACTCACACATACACATATATATATATATATATATATATATATATATATATATATATATATATATATATATATATATATATACATATATAATATAATATATACATATATACATATATATATATATATATATATATATATATAATATATATATATATATATATATATATATATGTATATATATATATATACACATACACACCCATACCACACACACACACACACACCACACACACACACACACACACACACACACACACACCACACACACACACACACACAACACACACACACACACACACACATATATATATATATAATATATATATATATATATATATATATTATATATATATATATATATATATACATATATATACTCACCAACATACACTATCTCACTCTTTCTCTCTATCTCTCTCTCTCTAATAAACATAAACGAACACGCAAACAAACAAACGGACACTTACGTACACACATACACAAAATAACACGCACAGAACACTCACTTACGCAAGCAAAGTCATTGTTTATGAACACCTCTCATATCCCACAGAACCGCATATGCATTTTACAGTCATTCGAGTAAGTTATCCTCTATACAATAAGGCGGATGAACAAAGCAATATTTTCAATTACACGCCCGAATGATTGCAATGAATAGTGTGTTTCTGTTCACTGACATTTGATTCATA
>NW_020870869.1:449399-479399 GCF_003789085.1 Penaeus vannamei | reverse complement strand
ATTATTATTATTATTATTATTATTATTATTATTTATTATTATTATCATTATTATTATTATCATTATTATTATTTTTTATTATTAATATTGTTGTTATTACCATTACTATTATTACAATTGTAATTTTGCTACTAATGATAATAATAAAAAGAACAAATTACTAATAACAATAATGATAATGATAACAATAATAATGATAAAAATACAAATACTACAAATGATAACGATGATAATGATGATAATGACATTCATCATGATGAAGATAATAATGATAATGGTAATGATAATGATAGAAAAATGATAATGATTATTATTATTGTTATTATCATTGTTATAAAAATAATAATAATAATAGTAGTAAGTAATAATAATAGTATGTAATAATAATATAATAATAATAATAATAATAATAATAATAATAATAATAATAATAATAATAATAATAATAATAATAATAATGATAAAGATAACAATAATGACGATGGTAATAATAACAGTAATAAGAGCAATAACAATAAAGTAAGTATTGACAACAATTATGATAATCAAAGTAATGATGATGATTATAACAATAGATGAAATGTAGTAATAATAAGAACAGCAACAATAAAAATGATTATTATTATTATCATAATGATAATAATGGTGTTAATGATGATGATGATCATCATCACCATAATAATAGTGATAATAATAATAATAATCATAATAATAATGATGATGATGATGATAATGACAATAATATTAATAACAATAACGATAATAATTGTTATTATAATTATGATACTGATGAAAATAATAATGATAACAATAGTAATAAACATGATAATAATGATAATACCAGTGATAATAATAATGATAATAATGATAATGATAATAATAATCATAACAGTTATGATAAAAATGATAACAATAATAATGATGATAAGGATAACAATAATAATGACAGCAATAATATCTACAATAACAATGCTTAAAACTGATAGTAACAAGGATATTCAAGGTAATGACAGTGACTATGAAAATAATGATAATAGTAATAGTAATGATGATAACGTTGATAATAATGAAACCAGTAATAATAATGATATTGGTAATGGCAATATTGATAATAGATAATAGAACAATAGCAGTAGCATTAGCATTATTTATGATGAAAATAACAGAAACATCTATAACTAATCATGACAACAAATAAGATAATGATAACTATAATGAGAGTAATTATATTGATACTAACATTAATTTTTTCCTCGTATGTATATTACGATTATAATATCTATAACAGCCATTATCAACATTATTAGTATTATTATTTGTATTGATATTATTCATTTCACTGTTGTTATCAATATTATGAGAAGTTATTGTAATTAATAACACTCTATTATTACATCATAGTTAGCATCAACATTTAAGAGTTATTGCCATTCTTAAATGTAATTATGTTCATTATTTTCATTATTTTTGTTATGCAAAATGTTCTCGTATAGAATATCTATATTCTTTATCACATTATTATCTATATTTATTATCTTTTTATCATCATCTTTATCAGTTCTTGTCACGTCCTTTTGTCATTTCTGTTGGTCATATCTTTTCTTTTGTTATTATTCTAGCTATCGTCATTATCACTCACTATTAATGCTATTATTCTTATTGATTATTATTATTATTATTTTCACTACTATTATCATTATCATTAATATTCATCATTAACAATCATAATCTTTATTATCATTATTTCTATTTCTGTTATCATTATCGTTTTTATTATCATCAAGATTATTATTATCGTTATTATCATCACTGTTGTCTTTACCATTGTTTATTATCATTATTATATTATTATCATTATTATTTATTATCATTATTATTATTATTATTATTATTATTATTATTATTATCATCATTATCATTATTATCATTATTATCATTATTATCATTCATTATCAGCATTATTATTTTCGTATCAACATTATCATAGTTTTAACTTTTATTGCTATTATCATAATCATTATCACGATTATTATTATTATTATTATTATCATCATTAGTATCAGCAGTAGTAGTAATACTAATATCATTGTTGTTACTGTTATTATTACTATTATCATCATTATTGATATTGTTATTATTATTACTATTACTACTATTATTACTATTATCTTTATCATTGTTATCATCATCATCATTATTATTATTTCATTATTGTTTTTTTATTATCATTATTATCATTACTATTAGCAACATAATATCATCCTCATTATTATGATTATTATTCAAACTGTCATTATCAAAACGCAGTAATAATACAACTACTGTTAAATTATTAGTACCATTAATAACATCATTATGATTATTCCCACTGTTGGCTTTCTTGTTGTCATTCTCTCTGTTAGTCTTTCTCTGGTTTCCGTTCATTCTTCTCTCTCTCTCTCTCTCTCTCTCTCTCTCTCTCTCTCTCTCTCTCTCTCTCTCTCTCTCTCTCTCTCTCTCTCTCTCTCTCTCTCTCTCTCTCTCTCTCTCTCTCTCTCTCTCTCTCTCTCTCTCTCTCTCTCTCTCTCTCTCTCTCTCTCTGTCTTTTTCTCTCTCTCTGTCTTTTTCTCTCTCTCAATCTATCTCTCTATCTATTTCTCTCTCTCTCTCCTCTCTCTCTCCTCTCTCTCTCTCTCTCTCTCTCTCTCTTCTCTCTCTCTCTCTCTCTCTCTCTCCTCTCTCTCTCTCTCTCTCTCTCTCTCTCTCCTCTCTCTCTCTCTCTCTCTCTCTCTCTCTCTCTCTCTCTCTCTTTCTCAGTCTATCTATCTCTATCTATTTGTCTCTCTCTCTCTCTCTCTCTCTCTTTCTCAATTTCTCTTCCTTTTCTCCTCCATCTCCCACTATATATCTCCCTCTCTCCCCTCCTTCCTTTCCTCTCTCGCGTCCTCTCTCTCTCTTTCTCGCACTCTCTAATATTTCCCTTAATACTTTTGTGAATTTCTGCGTACATTCTGTTCTGCTCTTTCTTCAATTATCTGCATTTGCACACGACACTAAAAATTACTAACTGGATTAACAAGACTGATATCGAATGGGGATTATCTTTTTTATACGCGAACGTATTCCAGTTCTATGCTATTTTTATCCTTTCCGTTCTCGCTTTCATTCATATCAGACAAAATCTCGAAATATTACAGGAATTGATTTTTTTCTCTATAAGGAAATAATCATAACATACAATTTTTGCAAAAGTTCCATCTCGAATGTACATTTTCTCTCTTTTTTCACTCATAAACGAACGTGAGAATTTTTTACCTCAAGACATAACCCGTCGAGCACATGTATCAGCAGAATAGTTCCCGATTTCCCCGCGAGGTGGCAGCACCATCCAGTCATCCGCGATAGTTTTCCCTCACCAGAGAAAGTGGGTGTCTGAGCTGGGGGAACTTCTGCCATAACTCATACAATTTCATTGACAATGCTAATGGACAAAGTTCGGCCCTTTATCTAAGCACTTATTTAAATTATTTTACTCCTTATGTGATTTCATATGAGCTGCATTTTTTTAGGTAGCATTAGGGGGTATGTCATGCCATTTTTCACTAAATGTTATCCAATATGGGCTACTTTCAAAGAGATTTACCGAATCCTTTAATATTCCGCCATAACCTGCAGGGCAGAACACATATATTATATATATTTCTTATACGCTTACCATAAAAGATTTAACAGAATTTTCACCTTTAAGATCTATTTCGTTTAATACCAAGAAATTAATATCGCAGACATGTTATATGAAAACTTCTTACGAAACATTCTTTCAGACGCAACAAAACACACACACTTATGCCGAAAAAAAAGTTATTAAAACAGCATTTCTACTCGGAAACAACATGAATTTAACGCATTATAACTCACACAACAATTATTTTGCGCGTTTTTGGCCTACGTGAAAGTTTAATCATCAGCCGTCGTTTTTCCTCGTGCGACAATCTGTCAAGTGTTGTACCTCAGGCAACAGGGGGCCAATACGAGTCTGCCGCGCCGGAAAACTTGGCTACAATATGACCGAATATCCAGCTTTTTGTCTCTCTTTTAATGAGACGCGTCGAGTTTAATGCGTCTTCTCCTCTCGCTGGGGGTAAAAAAGGAGCTTCACGATGCGGCCGGCTAGAGCAAGAAGTGGAGGCAGGTAGGAGGACCCCCCCCACCCCAGCCCAGAAGGAACCTCTACACCTCTCCCTCCTTCCCTCCCTCCAGTCCTCCTTCCTCACCCCGCCCCCGACCCCCTTCCCATCCCCCTCCCCCTCCTCCTTCGCCACGCAGAGCCTCAGCCCCGTTTACACGCTAACTCTTAAGGCATTGGCGAGTCTAACCGCGTTCCGAGTCCACCTGCAGTCGGTCCAGAAGGCAAATCGCTCGCGTGGAAATGTCGAAGCCAATCGCGGTGCGTTTTCTCGAAGGGCTCCGCGGGTGAGCGACTTCGAGTAAGCGGGGCCGGGAGCGGGTGTCGGATGAGGGAGGGGGGGGGGGTGTATGCTGTGGGTGGGTGTGGGGGGAGGAGGGGAGGGTGTGTATGCTGTGGGTGGGTGTGTGTGGGGGGGAGGGGGGGAGGAGGAGAAGGAGGCAGGAGGTATTGAAGTTGTGGAGCGGCAGCGAGGAGGAGTCGGGGTATTACAACGGCACGAGACTTGCCGCTCGGGATATTAAACTATTTAAAACTCTTAAACGTACGGTTCAGGTATCGCTCCAAACTGGTAATATTACTTGGCGGCGAGTGAAGAAAGCGCCTGGGACTGAACAGTTGCCGCGAGCCATAATGCCTCTATTTTGTTTCGGATCGAGATTTTTCTCCCGAGCGCTGTTATTACGGCCGCCGCTGCGAGATGGTTACGTCGGTTCTAAAGTCGTTTTGGTGGATTACGGCAAGACTTCATTCTTATTTTTGGATCTTGCGCGCTGTTAAAAGAAGGCCGGGCTGACTCTCAGCGTGTAGGCCTTCATAAATCCTTCTAAAACCTATTTCCATAAAGTTGAAGTTAAGTAGTTAACGCTGCATTTTCTTAGCAAGAAGTCCAATTTGAGAATAGGAGGTCGTTGGCTGAAGGAGGGAGAGGAAAAAACGAAAATCCGGCAGAAAGAGTAAAATATGTAAATTGTAAAATTTCTTGGCAATCACTCGCGCGACGCCAGAACAACGGAAAGAACGCCGGGAGGGCTCTTGCGTCACGCTTCGAAATTTTGGGTGTCCTGATGTCCCTGCCTCCCTCCCCCCCTTTCTCATCCCCCCGCCCCTTCTCCCTCAGCCCCTGCCCTTCCCCCCCCCTTTCCCCCTCTGCCCCCTCCCCCCCCCACGTCCCCATTCTCTCTAAAACGCTGGAACAAATCTTCTGAAATATTTCCACGGTGGCTCGACGTCGAGTTGGCAATGATGATGGCGTTTTCGTCGTCCCATCCTCCGGCGAGGACAGTAAACGACATTAAAAGGCGGACACTTAGAAAAACGCCCAGACTTAAGTAGCAAACTTTGTCAATGTCCGGGGCTGGCGATATTAAAGCCGCTGGGTAAGTGCTCGGGACATTAGAATTTTTGGAAACTTGAAGCCCCGGCGAGGGAAAAACGGAGCTTACGAAGGGGGAGTGGGGAAGCTGGGGGGGATATTTATGTGTACAATAATGTTTTCCCATGTGTCATGATTTTTATGTGGAATGAATCATTGACGATGAATTTAGACCCGAGTCGTTTAGCGCGGGGCTGCTTTTCCTCAGAGAGACAAGGCAAATACTCTTTCTTTTTTTCAAGTCTTGGGCTGTTTTAGGACAACAACAAGATTACGTTGTAATCCATTTGCGATCCTGTAGAGGGACATGGATATTGGGGAGAAAGGGGGGGGGGTGTTACTAAGGGAATTCATTTCACAGCCCTGTTGTTATGCTGGGAAGAAGAATGAGTTTTTGAATATACCTGAATATGAAATATTATTATATATGACCAAAGTGGAATTTAATCAAATAGTTGATGACTTTCCATCTACTATTGTTTATTTTTCTCCATCTTATAGTTATGTTTATCTCTCCATCCTCTGCTTACCTACTCTTTCCCATCCACCAAGGTAAACCAAAATCCTCAACCCAGCTGATCCATCTATCCATCTATCTGTCTGTCTATCCATCTCCCCTTCCGTCCCCCAACCCCGCCCCCCTTCATGCCATTCCCAAACCCACGAAGGTCAAAAAGTTCGTCTCCCTTCCACCTCGAAATCCACCGCCTTCTCCTCCACACTCCACCTCCTCCACATTTCCCCTGTTATGAGCCTCCTCCTCCACATCCTCCCCTCCATCCCTCTTCCACTTTGCCCCATTTACCCTCTTTCCCCTCATCCTCCATTTCTCCTTCCCATCCTTCTTTCCCCTCCCCCAACCCCTCCACATTGACCTCCACCGCGACGGGGAGGAAGGCCAAGAGGTCAGGGATATGAAACAGCCGAGAGAGAGAAGCGAGTTGGAAGGCGTGGGGTCAGGGGAGGGCAGAGGGATCGAGTGAGGGGAGGAAAGGTGAGGGGAAGGATGGGAGGACTGAGGGAAGGAGAGGTGAGAGGATGGGGGGCGAGGTGAGGGGATGGAGATGAGGAGAGAGGGGAGGTGAGGTGAGGAGTGAGGGAAGGAAAGGTGAGGGGATGGAGGAGACGAGTGAGGGGAGAGGGGAGGGGAGTGAGGTGTCACGCAGCGAGGTGTGGGAGCGGGGTGTTAGAGGTGATGTTGAGAGGTTTCTAAATGCGTTGTGCTTGAGGGGAGCAAGAGGAGGAAGAGGGGAAAGGGAGCGAGAGGCGAAGGGAGGAGGCGATAAGAAAAAAAAAAGGGGAGAGAACAGGAGGAGAGGAAACGAAGGAGGAGACAGAAGAGAAAATATGGCCAAGCGAGAAGAGGTGACAGACAAAGAGTGAGATAAAAAAGAGAGAGAGGCAGCGAGAAAGGAAGGAGGGATTCGTAAAAGGGGAGGAAGGCAAAAGGCGACGCTGAAATATGCCATCCTGAGAAGTGTCTGTCTCTGTGGGGAAAAGGGACATAGGGAGGTTAAATTTGTAGAAGGTGGGAGAAGAGAAAAACGAAGGAAAACCGCAAAGAAACAGTGATAAATGGATAGGAAATGCGATAATGAAATACACCAATGCAATGTTAAAGGCAAGACGAATTCCTCACTGAACAAAGTATCTAGAATTTCACGGGTTGTGTTGCAAAGAACTATTGCACAACTTAATACCCATTGTAATGAAATATGTCTCATTATCCCTCTTTCTACTTGGCAATTTATAACTATCTTCTTTCCCCCTGTAAGCCTTCCTCTTTCTCTCTCTTATTACCACTTATTTCCTTGCAACTCCCTTCACATTTTTTTAGCAAATTGGATTACTTATATACCCCCCCCCCCCACCCACCCACCCAGCCCCCTACGCCTCCTCCCCTTTTTCCTTCAAAACGACAAAGACTCCGGCCTTCAGCAGTCCCCTCTCTCCCCTCAGCAAAACATGTATAAGCTCATTTTTTTTCTCGAGGGGAAGCTGCAGTTCGGGGTCACTAGTTTGATGACGACATAAACTGCACTTACAGGGGCTACTAAAACGCTGGATGAAGCACCGTCTTTCTGAATGGGGATTCATAATTCATGTGTAGGATCTTTTGTCTTTACTTTTTTAAGGGGAGACTTAAAAAAAAAAAAAATAGGGAAAGGTGTTTGAAAAAAAGAAGAGTTGTATCTTCGGCCGTAAACTGCAGCCAGAAACAAGCATAAACACAAATAGGCCTACTTAAAAGGCCTACATGCTAATCAATTTTAATTACACGAAACTCATTCTTCTCATATTTCATAACGCTTTGTAAACTACGCAAAAAATGCCCGCGCATATTTCTAACACATCTTCAAAATGCTTATACTTACAAAATCAATACTTCTTAATATTAATCCTGATCTTCATTTTTCTCAAGGGGCCGTTGGCAACTCGATCATTTAGCCAATCAGGAAGGGGAAAACATTGTTGCCATAAGTCGCTACTGAAAACAACCGTTCTTTTTTTCAAAGGTTCCCCTCCCTTGCCCTCATCTGGAGCGTGGACTCAAAATTACTTCTTTGCTGTTTGACTTGATAAACAAACACTACTCCCATCTGTCCTGCAGCCCCCTCTTTCCATGCTGAGGGAAGGAAGGAAATGAGGGAGGCAGGGAAAGAGAGAGAAAGAGAGAGAAGTTGGGAGAAAGAGTCGAGGGGGGGGAAAAAAAGAGTAAGATAGAAACAGGTATACACATACGGCAAGAAGGAGAACGGGAATGAATATCTGAAGAAAAGGGAAGCTCAAGAGAACGAGAAAGAGAAATAGGAGAGTGGGTGGGGACATAATGTTATTTTCAGTTATGTTGTTATTTGGGAAACTGACAAGCATTACTCCGTACCACCAACGACGAGCGGTGAGTCTTCTTGCCTCTAAATTATGACGCATATGTTCGTCGTGATGACTGTGTTTATGTTAGACCGCGTTGCTAGGGCGATTTACACCTAAATTACGAATGGGGGAATAAGAGAAAGGAGGGAGAAAAAAGAGGGAAAGGAAGAGAGAGAGAGTCAGAAAGAGGGGAGAGAGAGAGAGACATAGAAAGAGGGGAGAGAGAGGCAGACAGATAGACAAAAGAAGAGAGAGAGACAACGTCTGAACAAAAGCAAGGAATTTCCTGGAAAGACGAAAGAGGAGGAAAACAGGAAAGAGGGAGGCAAGAAAGAGTGAGAGTGAGAGGACAGTGACGCTGAGAAGACAGAGAGAAGGTGAGAGGAAGCAAAAGATGGAAGGAGAACAAAAGGAGAAAGAGAGAAAAGGGGGGGGGAGGGACTAGGTAAGAAGTAATAAGAGAGAGGAGAGAAAGATAGAATGAGGAGGGAGGTGCGAAGTAGGCGGATGAGTGAGTAGCAGAATATAAGAAAGTAAGTAAATTAGAAAGGAGAAAATTAAACAAAACAAACAACGACGGAGAGATAGAGAGAAAGAAAGATAGAGAGAGAGAGACATGAAAATCTTGCACACACACAAGAATTCAAGTTTTGAATAAGAACCTCCACTCCCCAACGCTCCGCCAAGGAATGTGTGAAAATACATCTTACAAACAGCCGAACGAGTAAATTGCAAAAACGGTTGCATAAAGCCGTAGCACGTTGCAAGCGAGCCGCTCCACCGCACACGGCCGTACCGTAAATCTCGTTAACTTGCATCAGTATTTCTAAGTCTTCGGTAAATCAGTTTTTTTTTCCAAGATGTTATCTCATTGGATGCAAGGCAGGCAATCTTGCGTCCATTTTCCTGGCGGCTTACAGGATATAATGAATTGCAGACCGATTTTTGCCATTGGATACTTTATTATACGAGTCTGGCGATGCAATATACGCGAGCAGAGAAGAGCGGCGATGTTGCAATCTAATAAATTATGAAGATATTGTCCCGGCCCTCGAGACCCTCTGGACGAAAGAACGGACAAGGCCTGTTTTATGACGACGCAGGAGAAAAGAACGTATTAATATCACGGACAATATCCCAATGATTGATACCGGAGCACTCCATCAGGCCCGGTTTTTCCGACTTGTGATGTATACCCTCGGCCAAGTTTAAGACGGCGGCAAATTTGTCATTGTTATGCCTCTCCCTCTTTAGAAATTGGGTTTGACGAAGAGTGTTTCGAAGTCTTAAAACATGAAGGATGGTCATGGGCGAGGGAAGCTCTCCCTTCGAAGGCGGTTGCGGTTCAGGGAGAGAAAGAGAGAGAGAGAGAGAGAGAGAGCGAAGGGGGTGGAGGGGGGTGGGTTAGTATGGGCCTAGGAACACCGGGCTTTAGACTAGGGGAGGGGGGAGGGGTCAGGATAGGGAGGGGGGGTGGCTTTTAATATGGGTCGAGAAACGCCGGGTTCGGGAAAAGGCTGAGGTGGGGGAGGGGGGGGGATGCTTTCCGATGGACCCAGGAACACGGTTAGGAAAATGCTGGTAAATACAGATGGCTTTCCGGTGGGCACAGGAAGGGCAAGTTTTATGCTTGGGTACAGGAAATGACTTTACTTGGGACTAAGGTTGGCTTTACTCAGAGGCTAGAGACATATATGATATCACGAGAATCTGTCTCCGTATATTCCAGGTTTTTCACTCCGTGCGGTGTGCTTGAGCAGCCCGACACACCGAAGAGTACGGATAAGTGAGACCTATTTTATGAAGCTTAGGCTGTGCCAGTCGATAATCTCAGCTTATTCAATTTCTCCCGTTGAGCACTCACACGGTGAATCCGTCGTGCCTCTGCAGGCAGGCTTACTCGAAGGCAAAATGCTATGCACTAACTTTCTCCACAAAAATCTCTGGATAGTTATCAGCGACTAACGCCAAAAGGGGGAGGATTCGTGAACTCGCTCGATATTTTGACCTAGCGTATTCTAGTGGCATTTGTGGTGAAAGTAAATCGCATCGAAGCGGCATATTCGTAAATTTTGTATTTTTCGTTCCTCGATAGGGAGTGTTGCACACACCTGTCGCAAGCCTGTCATTTATTTGTCATATTGAGAAGGAGAAGACAATGAGGAGAAGCAAATTGAGGTAGAGAACATGGGTGGGGATGCTCACGAATGTGAAGAAGGAGGAGGATGTAGAGGCGGGCAACGGGACGGTGAGTGGGAGACAATTTCGAAAAAGGGCACAAGGAAGAAGTGAAGAAGGGAGGGACGAGGGAGATTGAAAGAAGAGAGAAAAAGGAGAAGAAGGATGTAGGACATTGGGGGAGAAAGTGAGAAGAAGGAAGGGGAGAA
Organism: Penaeus vannamei; assembly: GCF_003789085.1. Taxonomy (NCBI): domain Eukaryota; kingdom Metazoa; phylum Arthropoda; class Malacostraca; order Decapoda; family Penaeidae; genus Penaeus; species Penaeus vannamei. The sequence continues at coordinate 468,598 of NW_020870869.1, read as the reverse complement.
GGGATGACGAAGGGAGAGCGAGAAGGATAAGAGAGTTGGAAGAGCGAGGAGAAGTTGTGCACGGCATACAAAGAATACACGAGAAAGCAACGGGAGGTGTAGGGAGGAGAAAGATATCAGAAGGCTCAAACTAGAAAGAATGAAGTATAAAAGTGATATGATGGTGAGTGATGTGGTGTGGAGCAAGGAAGAGATGAAATCGGTGCAGAGAAGGAGATGAACACAAGGACGTGAGAGAGAGACAAAGTGAGTGTTCATCTCTCTCCTCTTACGTAGTGCAAATTCACTACTCTCTCACGATATATTTTCTTTCATCTTTATTTGTTCTTTCTTTCTTTTCCTTCTATATCTTTACATTTTCTTTCTCTCTTCTCTCTCACACCTGTCTACATACATGCTATGCTCACCTCCATACTGCGTGCTCTTACACTCTCTAATCTACGTCTCTAACTACACAAAGTGCCTCTTCATTCACTTACACTCTACTACACTACACACATCACTCTCTCTACTATACTCTCTCTTTCTATCTCTCTCTCTACTCCTTAGTGATCTATTCATTACTCACCTTATTTTTTCTCTATCTTTCATGTATGTCTGATGTTCCTAATGTGTGTGCTCGATTGTTCGCACATTCGTGCTAGTGTGTAGTTAATTGTATATATCTGTATATATATATAATATATTAACATAATACACACACTTCACACACACACATTACACACACAAACCACACCACACCACTACTATACACACTCATATAACCATACACACACACACACACATACTCATCACACTACTGAAACTAATATATCAAACATACATACATACATAACATACACTAACAATACTAACTAACTATCAACACATTTTACTAATAATATATATACTAATTATTATACATATATTAATACTAATATAATATATATATATTTATTAATATATATATTATATATTATATATAATAATTAATATATATTATATTATTATTTAATATATATTACATATAATACAATTAACAACATGTACATATATCATATTATACATTAATTAATATATATATTATATAATATATATTTATAACATATATTACATATATATATAATATATATAATATATATTTATATAATTATGTTATATTATATATATATATATATATTATACATACATGCATAATATATTATATATATTTATATACAATTATATTTATATTATTACTATATATGTGATTTACTAATACTTATTATACTATATATATATATATATATATATATTATATATATTATATATATATATTAAATATATTAATATTAATAGTATATATATAATATCATTATATATTACATAATAGTTACATTAAGTATGTTGTGATTATTATATTAATATATTATATGCATTAACATTATAACATATATATATCATATATATATATATATTATTATTAATATATAATATATATATATATATTATATATATATATATATATATATTATATTATATATATATATATGTATGCTATATTATATATGTGTGTTGTTATGTTATATATATATTATTATATATATATATATATGTCGTGTGTATATATATATATATATATATATACTATAATTATTATATTAGTTGAATTGTGTAGGTTGTATATGTAGTATGTGTTGAGTATATCTACTTTATATATATACTAGTATACTATATATATGTATGTATACTATATATATATATATATAATTTTAAACACAACCCACATTGTGATGTGACGTATATAATATATATATTAATATTCTATTATAATAAATACATACTATAATCATATTTATATATACTAATATATATTGGTAAATATATATATATATATTATAGTGTATTTAATACACATATTAGTATATATGTATCAGTATATAGTATATAATAATTCTATATATTATTATATATATAAATATTTATATATATAATTAGTGGTATACATGTGATGATATATAATAGTATATATATGTATGTTACTACCATATATATATACTATACTATAAATATACTATATGCACTCATAATTATATTATATATATATACTTAATATATATTACTATATATTGATATATGCTATATATATATAAATAATATATGCATATAGTTATATACTATATAGTATATATATACTTATGTGTTTGTAATGTAGCTATGTGAGTTATGTATGTTTATATATATAAACTAATCAACATATATATATATTATATATAATCATATATATATATATATAATAATCATAATATAATGCATATAATGCATATATATAATACTTATATATATATATATATATATATTATAAATATATTATTAATATTAGTAGTATATATATATACTATAATATATATATATATATATATTAATATTACATTATATATATATATATATATAATTATATAACATATATATATATATATATATTATATATTATTGCACACACATATATAATATAATATTATAACAATATCATCACACACACATACCTACACACTAACATTAATTAATAATTATAATGATATAAACACACAACACACTATATAAACTAACATACATCACAACACACACATATATATATAATATTAATTTATATATATATATTTTATATATTATTATCATATATAATATATATATAGATATATATTAATTATACATATATTATATATGATATATATATATAATATATTAATATATATAATGTTATATGTTGAGTGTGTGATATATATATTAACTATATATATTATAATGTCCTATAACATATATTACATACATGTTAATAGTGTAGGTTATTATAATACATTAATATTATATATATTATAATACTATTTATATAATATATATATTAATATATATTATTAATAATTAGTATAATATGTGTGTGTATGTGTTGACTAGTGTGTAGTGACAAATATGTAATTTATACATATGTGTATATATCGGATATATTTTAATTAGGTATATATATAACATATATAATATATACAAATATATTATGTTATTAGATATTTAATATACATTATTCTGCATCTATATATCTTATCTACCATATATTATATATATATATTATATATTATATTAATTATATATATATATATTATATAATTATATATATAATTAATATATATATATTATTATTAATAACTAATTAATGTGATATATATGTATGTATGTTAGGGTATGTATGTAAGGTAATATACTGTATATAATATATATTGTAATGTGTATAGTGTGTATATAGTGTGTAGTATGTGTAGTAGTGTGTGTATTACTGTGTATTAATTAGTTGATGTTAGTTAGTGTATATTATGTATATGTATATATATATATGTATATACATATATATCAATATATATTATTAAATTAATTATATATAGATAATATATATATTAATATTATATATATGTATATATATGTATATTAATATTAATTAATCATATACTATATTTATTATATACATATATATATATACATTATATATATACATATTCATAATATATATACATATATATATATATACTCATTATATATATATATATATGTATATATATTAATTATTATATATATATATTATATATATATATAATATATATATTATATATAATATATATATATAATATATAATATATTATATATATATATATATATATAATATATATATTGTATATATTGTAATAGTATAGTTTATATATAGTGCTACTAATAAATACTTATATATATATTATATATATTATATTATTAATATATTATATAGATATATATATTAATATTATATTATGTGTGGGTGTTTATATATATATATATATATATTAATTTATATATATACTATATAATTATATATATATATATTATTGTCAACATATGTAATATATGTTAGTTGAGTTGAGTCATGGTGATTGTGTATAGTGTTTATTGTATTGTGTGTGTTAGGTATACGTGTGTGTTAGTGTATATATATATATACTTATATATACTATATATATGATATATATATATATACAGTAAATAATATAATATTACATATAAATATTTATGTAAAATATATATATATTAGTTATAGTGTGTGTGTTACTATAAAGTTATTAGTATATATATGCTATGTTGTATATTGTGTATATGGTGTTTAGGTGTCCGTGATATTATATATATTAGTATATGTGTATGTATGTATGTATACTCTATTGTATTCATTATTTTATATATATATACATCTACATATAAATTTACTACATATATACTATAAATATATATATATATATAATATTATAGTATATTATAATATACTATTATATTATGTATTATATACTATAATATACTATATATATATAATACTATATATATATATATCTCCTATATAATATATATATATATTATATATGTACTGTTCCTAATATAGTATATATATTATATAATATATATACTATACATATATATATATACTATATATCTATAATATATACTATATGTATATATATAATATATTGTTATGTATAGTAGAGAGAGTTCGTGTATGTGTTAATGTATATATATATATATATATAAATATTGATATATTATAAAAGTGATTATATTATAAGTAAATATAGATAATAGTATAATAATATGAGGATTATATACATAATATGTTATGATTTTATATTATTATTTATATATATATTTATAATATATTAATATATTATAATTTATATAATTAATGGTGTGTTGATCATGGTTGAGTGCTCGTGATCGTCTGGTCGACATTGGAACTCGTCCTCCACCGGCAACCAGACAACTAAATCAGTCTAGTGGGCGTTCTTCCCGCAAAAGTCTTGATCAGCTGATGGATCCACGTGTTGAAGACACAACCGGTATGGTGAGTGTGTGGGGTTGTGAGTGATAGTGGTCGCCAGTCGTGTCTAGTGTTTGAAGATGTGTATCCTGCACATATCTGTATTAGTGTTGATCGTGTAATTAAGTGTGAGTCGCTCCTGCTGTCATTCAGGAGTGTGGTGTTGAGTTTGGTTTGTATTATTGTGTCTCTCTGTACTATGTGATGTTAATAATGGCCGAAATGATAGTCACTTGTTTGATATCTGTATGAGTTAGAGTTTCAGTTTTCAATTATATTTATACTATTATTATTAAAACATTACTAGGTTAATATTATATTATTGTTTATATAATATATAATATATTATAATTAATAGTATATAATCATATATATATTAATATATTATAATATAATATATATAATATAGATATATTATAGTATATAATATTATAATATGTATTATAATATATTATATATATATATATTTGTATATATGTATAATATGTATATAATTATCTTAATTAATCTATATATCAATATATATTATTTAATAAAAATAGATATTATTAAATATATTAACATATATATATATATATTGATGTTGTGTTATGTATAGTTAGTTATGTATTAGGTATGTATATTGAGTGTATTGATGTTGATTGAGCTTAGTGATGTGATGTGTGTGTGTTTGTGTGTGGGTGATGTGATGGTAGTTTAGTGTTAGTATATTAGTGAGTGTGTGTGTATAGAATTGCGTTGTGTTAGTGTTAGAGTAGATATATTGTAATTGTGTGTTAGTGAGAGTAGTATATATGTGTTTTTATTGTATATTAGTTTGTATATATGTATATATGTAGTGAGTATGCGTGGGTGTGTATGTTAGTATGTATGAGTAATATGTCGATGGTGTTATACATATATATATATATATAGTAGTATATATACATATTTATATATACTGTGTGTGTATATATATATGTGTGTGTGTGTGTATGTATTATATATATATATATGTGAGGTGTGTATTTGGTGTGTGGTGGGTGTATATATTATAGAGTATTTAGTAGTACATGTTTAGTTAGTGATATGTATTTTGTTATAGTATATATATGTACTATGAGTGTTCGTGTGTGTGTGTGTGTGTTGGGAGTTGTGTTATGTTGTTTGAGTAGTGGAGTGTGCTGTATTGACACTCTCCGTGTGTGTGTTGATGTGTATGTGTGTGAGGTATCGAGTGTGATGTGTGTGTGTGTGTTGTGGTTTGTGTGTATATAATAATATAATATTAATAATTATATATTATATATTATATATATATATTATATAATCTAATATATTATAATTGATTTATATTATAATATTATTAACATATATATATCTGTTGATGTGTGTGTGTTGAGTATGACAGTGTGGTGCATATCATCATTGCCTTTATACATAATCCTCAATAACGTCACGTTGTATTGTTGCTATGTTAATGAAGAGATCATCACACTTCACACACATCAACACACACATATATATATATTTAATATATATATAATACATTAATCTAATATATATCATTATAATATAATATATTATATATTAATTATTTATATTATTATACATTACTATATTATATATTACATATATATATATAGATATTATATATATATACTATATTATATATATAATATAGTTATATACTTAAATCATCAAAATCACTACATCTAATCACACACACAACCAACATCTACACATAACCCAACCACACACACACACACACACACACATAATATATACTACACACTAAACAATAATACACACATACACACACTAACAGCATACACAACACATCATATACTATCATCATCACACAACACACTCATACATAAACTACATCACACTTCCACACACAATCACAATTCCACACTAACCATACATCAGATCAATAACACAACACACACACTTACTACACACACATCAATCACACTACCACACATCACTAATCAATCACTAAACACACACACACATCACACTATACATACAACATACATCTACTACATCAAAACACACCACACACACACATACACACATACATACTACACACACTTCACATCAACTAACATCACAATATAGCACACACTACACACACAAACAACACACATCACACTCAACTCACATCACACATCACACACACACACAACACCTCACATACTCACACTAACATATTATATATTATATTAATATATATATTTAATATATATATAATATATATATATTAATATATTATATATTATCAATTATATAATACTATATACTATATATATCATATAATCATAATAATATAACTAATATATTAATTATTGCTAATATATATATTATATATTATACATATATATATATTATATTATATATATAGATATATATTAATATTATAATATATATATATTACGTTTATTATTCTATAATATATATATATTATATATGTATATATATACAAATATATATATCTATATATTATTTATATATTATATACATATATTTATGTATATAATAACATATATATAACCATATTGATTGTTAATAAAAGTAAAATAATTGTGTAAACTCGATAAATCTTCTCAACCTATCCTGAATATTCAAAATATAGAAACCTTTAGCTCATACATATTACTGGCTACCTTAACAATCAACTTCATGAAGCCTGAGTATATATTCATATATATGTAGGATATATATATATAATATAGTAATATATATTATACGGCAACTCTAATCGACACAATTAAAGTGGTGACGATACTCTGCAAATAACTGAAGCTGTAGCGATAACTACTCATCTGACCTTATTCATAACTCCGGTTATGGTACTTTCACACGTAGGACTCTCTAAGTGCTAATCAGATACTTGCGTAGGGATAAACACGTACCACTAGACTATGATAGTCTATATATTGTTCTTGTTTCTATATATATGATAGTTTGTAGTAATACGTAAGTATTCTATATGTGAGTCAGTATATAGGAGTAATAATTTTTAATCTATATATATTATATTATATAACATTATATTAATTAACATACGATAATACTAATATATGTTATATATATTCCATTTCTTATATCTATCTCATTTATACTATGTTATATTACATGATAATATATACTATACACACATACCTACACTAACATCACACAACACTACATTACTAACACACTAACATCACACACTGAATCAACACCACCATCATACATCAACTAATTCACAACACCACACAAGCTCACTACACACACATCACACACTATAATTAAACATATATGTATTGTGCAATATAATATATCATTATATATATAATCAATCTATATATATATTATATTACCATATTAAATATATATATTAATATTATATACATATATATAATATAACACACTAACATCATATAAATTTAATAATAATATATAAACATACATATTATATATATTATATATAATAGTACATTATGATTATATATTATAATATATATATATAATATATATATATATATATATATATAATACTGCTCATTAATAACATATAGATATATATATATATAATATTATATTATATATATATATATATATATAATAATATATTAATTTTATATATATATGTAATATATATCATTATATATATATTAATTATAGTGTATATGTATATTATTAATATTAGTTAATTAATTAATTATTAATTATCAATTGAATGTTGATTATTGTTGTGTGATTGTGTGTAGTTGAGTGTTGTATATATATATATATACATATATATACATATATAATTATTAGATATATTTAGTGATGTCAGTGATGTATGTAATTATATTGTATATACATATGTGTGTGTTGTATATTAGTGATCGTATAGCATGTGTTAGTATATATATATAATTATGTGATGTTGTTGATGTATTATTATGTGTAGTTGATATTTGATATTATATATATATATTACATGTGCGTAGTGATATAACATTACATACATACATAATACATACATATATATATATATGTATAATTATATGTAGTGTGATGTATGTGTAGTTAGTGGAGGGTATGATTAAGTGTAATATAGTGTATGTGTGTTGATTGTATGTCTATGTGTTAAGTTGTGTATATATGGGTAGATAGATATAGATGCAGATATGTATTTTATTATATCTACACATATATAGTATATATAGTATGTTTTGCACATATATATATTATAGTACATATGAAATATAATCCATACTAATTATAAACATTATAGTATATATATATTATGTATTATATAATATATATATATATATATTAATATATTAATATTAATATATATATATTAATATAATATATATAATTAATATTATATATATTATAATGATAATAAATAAATAAACTCACCACAATACATGTAATGTAATAATATATATATGATATATATGGGTACATATATATTATATAATATATACTATATATATAATAATTAATTATATATAAATAATAATATATATTATAATATACATTAATATATTTTACAATATTATATAATATATATATATATGTATATTATATAAGATAATATATTATCTATATAATTAATTATATTATATATTAGTATATATATATTATAATAATATATATATATATATATGGTAAAAAATATATTTATATTATAATATATATTATATATATATTATATATATATTATATAATATATTATATATTATTAATATATATATAATTAACTAATTTATATTAACTTAATATTATATATTATATATGGTAATATATATATATACAGAATATTTAAATATATTAATATATATTATTTAATATAATATTATATATATGCATATACTATTTATTTATGTGTGATGTTAGTTGTAGTAGATGTGTTGTGATAATATATATACTATATATATATATGTGTGTGTGTGTGTTGTAGTATCATATTATTGTTTTGATTTGTGTTTTGAAATATACATTGTTATAATGTATTTATATATATATATATATTATATATATATATATATATATATATATTATTATTAATTTTAAAATTATATAAATATTATATATATATAACATTAACACACATCATAACACTAGCTCACTCACGATCATCGTGATCACATCGAGAGCTAGTGACCTGTCGACATCGACATACTGTGCTGCTACACACACACACCACACACCACATAAATGATATTAGTGTTGATGTTGTAGTGTGTATATATGTGTGTGATTTGTTAGTGTTGATGTTGTGTGTGTTGTGATGTGAATGTGTTAGTATGTTGTTAGTGTGTTGTAGTGATGGTGTGTGTGGTGTGTGTGCATATAAATATCTGAGCTACATAACACACACACACATAATTCACACGAGCATACACACAACAATATACACTACACTAATTATATTTATATGTATATTAACATATATATATATATGTTATAATGATATATTAATATACATGTAATTATTAATCATTATATATTAGTATATATATATTATATATATTATTTAATATTATAATTATATATTTATATTATATTATATAAATAATGTATTATATGTATATTATATATTATTATTATATTAACTAGTATATATATATATATATATATATATGACAGTTATGTTATAATATGTACTGTATATAATGTGATATATATATATATATTAATATATATATATATATATATATATATATTAATTATATATATATATTATTAATTGTATATATATATATATTATGCAATGTATATGTTATATGTATGTATATAATATATTGATGTTAGTTAATATATATTTAATATATTAACATAATAATTATATTAATATAATATATAATATATATATATAATTATACTCCATACGATACTAATCAACACTGAGTATATATATATTGACACTTGCTATATATATAGGTATTAATATATAATATAATTATATACCTATATAATACTATACTATAATATATATATATTATAATATATATACATATACCACGCCACACGATCACACACACCACATTGCACACACATACATTAATATATATATATATATATATATATATACTGTGTGTGTGTGTGTATACAAGATTTTTAGTAAATAAAAAGGCCACTTTTAGTTATACATATTTATGTTTAACCTTGGAAATGACAATCTTTTATCAACCATAGGATAATTATATTTGTCCAATCGAAAAATATTCTCGATAAGTCACCTTAGGAAATATTTGTTTTAGTTGTGTTCAGCTTCTGACCGATTTATTTTCTTCCCTACAACCTCCTCCCCCCTTCTTTTTTCTTCAAGTCTTTGCTCTCTGATTTTCCTTCCTCCTCCCTTTATCCCTTTCTTTTTTTCCTCATTGCTCCTTCATCTTCACTTTTTCTTTCTACTTCCCGTCTTCGTCATCCTTCTCCTTCCTTCTTCCTTCACTTTCTCCTCTTCCCTCCTTCTTATCTTCTCCCCTATTCTTCATCTTCCTCACTCCTCTTCTTCACTTTCTCCTCTCCCTTCCTTCACTGTCTCCTCCTCCTTCTCACCTTCTTCCTCCTCCTTCTGCACCTTACTTCTCTCCACCCTTTTCTCCTCCTTCTTCTTCATCTTACTCCTTCTTCATGGACAAAATAAAATGACAGGCTTGCCGACGGTGTATGCCCCTGCGAAGAACGAAAATTACGAGCCCCTATGAGCTAATATCACCCCACAAAATCCACAGAAAACATCAAATTCCATTCAACTCCTCTCTCTGCGATAGGCCTAATTCCTTAGAGATTTGTGGGCAATGTTCTCCATAATGTGGCTGAAGTCTGGCCAACCGCGGCGGGTTCGGTAACGCGGACGGACTTGAATCGTAAGACGCAGGCCCTCTTTCCAGAAATTTCAATCCGTATTCCGGGTGGGTTTCAGAACGACGGGAGTAAGACCTGAAATATCACGGAGTTCCTGACAGTTAAAAAAAATTTTTTTCCCGTCATGACTGTATGTGACTTGTGAAGTGCGGACTATGCGCCGCGTTTCAGTGCCTTTGTTCATGGAGCAGCTGACAAAGTTATCCTATCTTCGATAGACGTGGTACATCCGTATAGATATTAGTTAGAGATTAGATTTTATTTAACACATTACAAATATAGTGTCGATTGAACTTGTTTTTTTCTTTGTCATGAGCGTGCCTATATAATAATGCTGTTATCTCATTTATGCTCTGAATACGAGCGTTATGTAGAACAATGATTTCGGGAAATTTAATAAAACCAGTGGTTTTAGCCATTATCGTAGTGTCTCCCTCTAATCGAGATTGTCACTCCTATCGCATACACAAATAATAAATCGACAGACGACGACTTCTTATGTTGTTCTATTTACTACAGCTTACCTCCGTGGAGTGTCTCAATCCGAATCCTGGATACTTGAAAACGGAAGAAAAACTGTAAAAATCATACACCGATAATTAATGTGGGTGTCGGTCCAGATGTATGTCATCGATAGCAAACAACACATAGAGTCCGTCGTATATCAATACCTCTCTCTAGCTCGACATAGGCAATAGCGCAAAAGACCTTATAAATAACTAGTCGCCGGAAATATACCGTACAACAATGACACGCACATGATTAACCAGGATTAACAAAAAACAAACATAGAACTCCTGTCAAAATTATCAATATCACAACACATACTCTTGGTACGTAATGACTCATACCTACTCCGTGTGTCAAAACCTCCATGAAGGAGCAAGGATTTCCAAACTGTATGACTCAAGAGCGATCAAATTAACCTCGTTAATGTTCCTGGAAGATGGATAAGCCTATAAACAAAGGGAGGAGGCGAAGAGAACAAGACGTGATTTAAAATGATAGGAAAAGCATAAACGTCACCCAGGAACGCCGCCGTCGCACACTAAAGCACGCTATTAACACGGCGATAAAATGCTTAAACAAACAATCAAGCCCGAGACCGTCTGCATGACCCAAACAAGCAAACAGGGCAAAAATGCGAGCGTATAACCTGGTATAGCCTGGCCACTTCTCCCTGGTCTCCGGAACGACTCTTCAAACTCCACCTAGAATCTGGTGGCGCGAGTTTATGGCCGGACTGAAGCCATTCCAGTTAAGTGTGGCGGGCAAGTTTTACGATGCCAATGGCCCTCTCTGAAGCTCTTTTACGGTGGCACTCTTCGGCAACAGGGCCATATTTTGTGGAGCTAATGGCCCTCTGCCGGAAATAAGGCCCCATTCTCCGCAGCCGTGCCTGAGCCCCACAATAGCACAAGTCCGGGGCCCTTCTTAACGGAAAGGATTTTTTCCGAGCCAAGACAATCATCACGCAACTCTCTGAACGTCTCAGGCTGTTCCTCCCGTTCAACTAATTACCGTCTTCTCCTTATCTGTCTCGTGATGTGGCGTTAGAACAATGCAAACATTTTAATCCTTAGATTCATTTAATGACTCTTAGGCTGCCATATTTTACCTAAGTGTGTTTTACTTCGACTAACTGCCATTTTGTGAGCCTTATATATGACCATCGCTTCGCCAACTACTGCAGGAAAGGCAACGCTTGCGCCATCTCTTGAGGAAACTTGGGACTAAAACAGAAACATTGAACTTCCTTCAAGGAATTAGAAAACCTTCTAGACTTTATGTTCTATAACTTACATCGGAAATATAGTATCTTAGCAAATCTTGATATAGCAATATTATGTTTAATATTCCATAAACTGAATATTTCATCAATATATGCGTAGAAAATCATATGTCTTGATCTCCTTGTAGTCTTCATATTCAACGAGGCATCAAAACTCTGTGAGAGAAAACGAAGACTCCGCGTGAGAGAAAGTGGGAAACTCAACTGCCGCCGACAGACTGAGGTAGACTTGAAAACCGAATATATTTACGATATATATTATTTTGCCCACTGATTTACACTTCGTTAATGTTGGTATTTATTTACGTTTTAGTATGTTTGTTTGTTTTCATATCATTACTGTTTTTTTTCTGAAATATATACCTCAAAAGAAACTATATCTAATACGCATACATATGTACACAGATATTAGGAATTCGTTTTCCTTTAAAAACACACGAAACCAAATATTTTAGACGTGGTGCGAACAAAATGTCATGTCACTCGAACAAGCGAATGGAAATCCACGCAAAGAAAAGTCGCCAATCAAACATGTAAATATGCCTTCGATGTAGACAAAGCACACACTTATATTTCCAATGGCCAATCACCAGCGCCTCCTTCGGCACACTACTCAACTTGCAACAATCACTTTATATGCACTTCTCCTGCAGTGGCTGCAGAAGTACCCGCAGCGGACCCTTACCTCAAGGTCTTGCCAGTATGCAGTCTTGCACCTCAGTGGCTCAATGCAGTTCTTATGACCTGCAACTTGGCATGGGAATATGGGCATGGGGTGGTTGGTGGGCACAGTTGCAACCCGGCCTGCATATCACACTGTCGCTGATAATTGTTGTGATATCTGTGGAGGGGATGACACCATGGGCAGGAGTCCACATGGCTTTGCTCAGCGGCCGCTCGGGGGAGGCGAGAAAACGGCTTCCGTCGACCGTTTCTCCTCCTTTGACAAGATATGAATTGTCATAAGGTAAAGGAAATATGATGTGTAATTAAGTAAAAGTTGCTTTAATTACCCGTTCGTATTTCGGAAGTACGGACGGTAACGAAGAATTGATAAAAGGGCACGAAGCGTTGTGGTATATGGTCTTGCATTATGCAAAGACTGCATTTACCTGCAACAATGTCAGATACCGCATTTGCAAACGAAGAAAGGCAGAAAATAGGGTATTTGGGGTGAGGGTAAAGCTGGGGGGAAAAAAAGGGGGAAAGAAGGGGGTCACGGAGAGCAAAAAACGACCGAGGGGGAAAAAACTGGGAGGGTTTTGCGTCGTTTTTTTCCTAGTTCACAATTTACAAGCTTTACTTAGAAGAAATCCGTGCGTAGAAATTATACTTCTAATGTCAAAGAACCATTCCTAAAACTAGAACTACAGTACGTCGCATCCATACTGAAGAAAAACGAAAAAGAATGAGAGAAAAAAAAAAAGATAGGAAAAAAAAACACAAAGAGGGAAAAAAAACGTAATCGGCCCTTCGACCTACCAATAGCTTTCCAGCTGCATAATGTTGCAAACCGGGTGGCCGTTGGGGGTACGGCGGGCATGGGCCAAAAAAATACAAGAGGGAGGTGATGGGACAATTGCAGACATCAATATGCAGGTCAGCGGATGCCAGTTAGGCAGGGCGAGCTAGATTGTTGAGGTGGGGGGAGGGGGGAGAGTAATGGGGTGGGGTGGGGGAGCTAAGGGAAGCGGAGGGGGGAAGGAGGGAAGGTCTAAACAGTATATGCATTCACTCAGGCGTGTTTTCCTTCTAACGTATGTTGCAGTAGTGGAATTTCATCTCTTTTCCCTCGGCTGGTCGAAGAACCCGTTTCGTTTTCCTTCTCCGACTTTCTACCTCTCTGTGTCTTGACTTTGTGCTCTATTTTGCGTTTTAGTGCGATGGCTTTTGCTTATTATCGACTTGCTCTTTCTCAATGACGCGCGCGATTGTTTAGAGCGATTGCGAAATACGCGAGATCGACGCGGGGAAGTAATGATATGCAGAAACCCGAACCGCTCTGTTATTTTACCCGAGCAAACTGGGTGAAACTAACGGGCCGAGCTGAACGAGGGAGTCCCGCTTCGCCAACTGATCCGAAACTGGAAATATATCAACTTTTCTTTAATAAATTACCTCTATAGGTGTCGATCAGCGAAGTAATAGACTTTGTTGCGTGACTCAGCAACTCGCCGAGATAAACTCAGCGCCAACTTCAGATAGTGGAGAAGACTTGAACTATGTGGTTAACTTCGACCAAAGGGGCAGACACCGAGTGCGAGCTGAACTTCATTTGAATTCATTTAATTCGCGAACTACAATTCATCTCCGTAGTATACGTTTAATCTTTATAATTTAGATAGTTTATGAAATTATAAACATATCTATGACGCGTTTTGTTTTGTCTCTCTGTCATTTCGCTCGTTAATATTTTGTATTTGTGATTTATTTAGTGTAGAAATAAATCAGTGATATATTGATTCATCTAATGTATTTAAGAAATCATGAGCTATCCATGATGTACATTTTGTTTTATCCTTTCATCTTTTAATTGTATATATTTTTATGTTTGTCATCTACATGGTTTAAAACAAGCTTGACATTGATCATCACAATTTTCAAACGTTTAAGGAATCATAAACAAATCCATGACTATTTTTTGGTCTTGATATTACATAGAAGTTTACATGTCGGCTAAACAATTGACTTTGCATTGCGTCAAACGAACATTTCAAATGCGCAAAAAACTATTTGGTGTCCAGCCCACGTGTTGGAGCTTCAGGAATATTTTTGCATTACGTCAAACGCAATACAAATACCTGTTGCCAAATGCGTTTTGACTTCTGAGCAAGATGCTAGCTAGTTGACATGAAACGGAAAACTGCCTGTATACCTAATGTAATGTCAATTGTTCAGATATAGCAGAGGAGCTGACTGTACATAGAAATGATGTATTTGCATGCTATATTTTACGACTAAAAGACATTTCACTTGTATACACAGCATATTTCATACTAAGGGAATATTACTGGTTTTTTTTTTCAAAAAGACGGAATTAGATATATATTGGAAACTATATATTTATGTATACATAAATGAAAGACAAATATAAACACACAAACGCGCGCGCGTATGTATGAACAGTTAGATTTATTTAGAGATATAGGATGTATATGCATACATACATATATATACATAAATGTGTGTGTGTGTGTGTGTGTGTGTATTGTATATATATATATATATATATATATATATATATATATATATATATATATATATATATATATATATATATATATATATATATATATATATATATATATATATATATATATATATATATATATATATATATATATATATATATATATATATATATATATATATATATATATATATATATATATATATATATATATATATATATATATATATATATATATATATATATATATATATAGTATATATATATATATATGTATATATATATATATATATATATATATATATATATATATATATATATATATATATATATATATATATAATATATATATATATATATATATATATATATATATATATATATATATATATATATATATATATATTATATATGTGTGTGGTGTGTGTGTGTGTGTGTGTGTGTGTGTGTGTGTGTGTGTGTGTGTGTGTGTGTGTGTGTATGTGTATTGTATGTTATATATATATATGCATACGTATACACACACATACACACACACACACACACACACACACACACACACACACACACACACACACACACACACACACACACACACACACACACACACACACATATATATATATATACTATATATATATATATATATATATATATATATATATATATATATATATATATTGTGTGTGTGTGTGTGTGCATACTCTCCACACACACACACAAACACAGACACACATGTGTGTGTATGTTTTGTGTGTGCTTGTGTTTTGTGTGTGTGTGTACGTGCTCATACATATACATATGCAGACACACACACATTTACACACACACTTAAACCGGGCAAGAATTCATAAAAGAAGCGCCTTTCCGGTTGCTGCGCCTCCGCCATCCGGGTCGAGAGCGGATGCGAAGTGACAACACACGAAACTGACCTGCCTACTCTGTGGAAGTCTCTCCTTTTTCCCCTTTTTTCCCCTCCGTCAGGTAGACAACCAGGTAAGAAAAAAAGGTTCACAAAGAAAAAAGGGTTAAAAAGTGGGGGGAAAAACAGCCCACGGGGAGACTGCATTCAAACGTTAAACCCAGGGAGATGCATACCAGATAAGACGGAAGGGTTAACATGCACTGGCCGAGGAGAATGGCGGGCGGGCCTCGGTAGCTATTGTTTATTTCGTGGGCGTCCGCAAAGTTACCGGTGGGCGTGATAACTCCTCCCTTACGCGTGATTTAATGAACGCCCGGCTCCATCGCTGGCCGGTCTCGCAAGACTGGGATAGACGATCCAGATATTCTAATCCGGCAAAAAGCGTTGAAAATCGATGGGAATTGAGGCAGCGGGGTTGCACGGGTGCATCCTGCCGCCGACCGATGGGTGATGCAGCAAAAACGATGCAATGATGCAGCAAAAAATGTGCAATTGCTACTTGAGCCCTCACTAATCTCTTCTTTATTTGCAGCGGGGATGGGGGGAGGGGGAGGGAGGGGGGGGCTTTGGGGTCCCATGCACGCCCAACGGCTTCCCTTGACGTTGTCTTCCTCTCCACCACGCCCTCCACTCCACCACGCCCCCTCCTTTCCCTCCCCCTCCCTCCTTCCCTCCTCTGATACTTTGTTTTCCCTCCACTCTTCCTCTTGGACTCCTCTTGGACCGCGCTCTTGCCCCTCCCTCCTTGTGCGCCCTCCTGGTGGCTTCTTTCTGGTTCCCTCCCTCATTCCCTTCTCCCTCTTTCCCCTTTCTCCTTCTCCTCGTTTCTCTTCTCCTTCTTCTCCTTATTTTCTTCTTTCCTCCATCCGTGACATTCCTTCTTCCTCTCCACCACACTTCTCCCTCCCTCCGCCTCTCTCTCCCTCCATCACACTTCCTCCTCCATCACACTGTTTCTCCCTCCCTCCATCACACTCCCTCTTCCCTCCATCTCATCCCCTCCTTTTCCTCCATCACACTCCTCCTCCCTCCACCCACCCTCCCCCTCCATCTCTAACCCTTCTCTCATCTCCCTATTCACCGCCTCACATCCCCTTCCCTCCTTTTATTGCATCCTCTCCCAATCACTCTCTTCGAAAATTATTATCCTTATCATTATAATCATTCTTATGATAACTAAATAATAATGATAATGATAGTAGCAATGATGGTAATAGTAATATCAATAATAGTAAGAACAATGATCATTAATATTATCATACTTATCACTGTTGTTATCATTATAATAGTAAAGAAATAATGATAACGATGATAATAAAAAAGTAAATATAACACTAATGAAATAAGGATAATTGAACATTGATAATAATAATGATAATAATAATAGTAATCGCTGTGATGGCAATGGTGATAATAATGACAATGGTAATGATGATGACAACAAAAACACATTGATGATGATAGTGATAGTAGTAATAATGATGATAGTAATTATAGCAATGAGGCTGATTATGATAATGGCAATGATATTAACAACAATGATGATTATAGGACAAATATTAGCGCTTTGTTATTATTAGCATCATCACTATCATTGTTGTTATTATTA
>NW_020870869.1:431899-439399 GCF_003789085.1 Penaeus vannamei | reverse complement strand
ATAGAACGCACGTGTGTTTGCACTGCATGTTTCCAAAGACACTTTTAGCGTGGAGATACAGCGAAACGTCGCTTTATCTTTCCACCCGTTTCTTCCAAATCATTGCCCGGATGATATTACTAAAACGAACAGAAAGATCCTTCCAGAATTAGCCGTGCCATGGAAAGTTAAACCACGGAGCCAAAACGGAAGAAAATGGCGAAAGAGTAAACGTATTGCAGCAACAATGCTAATAATACCGTTGCATGTCTCAAGGGACGCTGCTTGACCCCCGGGGACTCACGGACCCGCTGGAGCAGACAAATGACCTGGTTCTTTCACTCCCCCCATTTTTTCTTCCTCCTCCTTTCTCTCTCTCTCTCTCTCTCTCTCTCTCTCTCTCTCTCTCTCTCTCTCTCTCTCTCTCTCTCTCTCTCTCTCTCTCTCTCTCTCTCTCTATCTATCTATCTATCTATCTATCTCTCTCTATCTGTCTGTCTATCTATCTGTCTACCTATCTATCTATCTCCATATCTATCTATCTATCTATTGATCTATCTATCTATTCATCTATCGACCTATTTATCTATCTATCTCTCTCTTCTTCTTCTTTTCTTCTTCCCCTCTCTCTCCCTCCCTCCCTACCCTCTCTCCCTCCCTACCCCCTCCCTCCCTCCCTCCCCCTCTCCCTCCTCTCTCTCTCTCTCTCTTCTCTCTCTCTCTCTCTCTCTCTCTCTCTCTCTCTCTCTCTCTCCTCTCTCTCTCTCTCTCTCCTCTCTCTCTCTCTCTCTCTCTCCTCTCTCTCTCTCTCTCTCTCTCCCACTGTCTTCTTTTCTTTCCCCCTGATTCTTTGCGCCGTCATGCTGCTTCATTACTCCTGTGTGTGGCGTGACCTCAAGACTTCCTTACAACATCCTGGTTGTTTCTATAGAGTTGGGAGAAAGATTAACGATCATGTCTCTCCTTAACACCGGCCTTAGCACGTAACTCCGCTGCCGTCACGATGCCTTTAGGAATTTCACCTCTTCATTCTGGCCGCCGTCTTCGTTTGAACAAGTCTAACTTTTTTTTCAACTTTTTTTTTTTTGTATATTCTTTTTTTTTTATACTCCATTTTATTATCTTTTTGTATATCGTTTTTTTTTTTTTTTTTTTTTTTTTGTATATCTTTTATTCCCCCTTTTTGGTTGGGTTCTATGCATATCTATTTTTCTGTGTGGTCTGTATAGTAATTATCAATGTGTAGGAATTTAAAAAAAGTGTCGGAAGGCGATGAAGGAGGAAAAATGTGACATTATAAATGATCAGCGGAAACACTTAAAAAAGACAATCTCATCAGCGGTGACGGGAAGAAGAAGAAAGAGGAGGAGGAGGAGGAAGGAGGAGAGGAGGAGAGGAGGAGGACGAGGAGGAGAGGAGGAGAGGAGGAGGAGAGGAAGAAGAAGAGGAGGAGGAGGAAGAAGTAGAAGAAGAAGAGGAGGGAAGTGGGAGGACAAGTAGTAAAAGGAGTAGAAAAAGAAGAGAGAAGAAGGAAGACAGGAATAAAAACAAGAGTAAGAACATGAAGAAGAAGAAGAACGAGAAAACGAATAAAAAAAAAATACAAGAACAAGAATTAGTAAAAAAAAAAAAAGAAAGAGGAAAAAAAACAAGAAAAAAATAAAACAATCAAAAGAGAAAAGAAGGAAAACAAAATAAAAATATATATATATAGAAAAAAGAGCCAACGTTTTATTATTTTGTTCTTTTGCATCTCCAGGGAGGAATTCTATAACAGGCCGTCTCCCTGAACCACGGCCATTGTCATCAGCGAAACCGGACTGGCAGCGGCAACATATCCAATTCTATGACCATAAAGACACTACGGTCTCTCCGATGACAAGCAATTTATCATTTCGTTATCATAAACGCCCCGCGACGATTTGCCAACTTCGCTAACGGATCGTGAACGAGCGAGAGAAATTGCAAAACCTCACGGATCAATTTCCCCGTCCACTTTAGGTCGCTCTTAATTATGACAAAGGTAACAGGAGTAGGCAGAAGGTGTGAGTTTTATGGGGATCAGTTCCAGGTATTATGGATTTTTTTTAGAGTTGTTCATAAGGATTAAAGGTGATTTTGTTCCAGATACGTGCGAGCAGAATGATACTGATGGTTGTTGAAGTATATTCGCAATGTAATGACCGTTATTGGAACTACTGTCGTTGATTTGATTATTAGCACTTTAATTATCTTTGTTCTTATCATCATCATCATTGAATGATGATAATGAGAACAATGCAAGCAATTTCGTTCTTAATATTCTTATCATCATTATCATAATTATACTTATCATCATTATCATCAGCAGTATCCTTATCATAATTATTTTTTAATGTTACTATTACTATCAATAGTATCTTTATCATCATTTTGAACATCATTGAATATCATCATAACGTTGCTCTGTCATTATCATAGCATCATTATAATTATCATTATCATACTATTATTGTTATCGTTATTAACACAGTTATTGTATTATTATACGCAATTGTCATATTATTATCATTATCATCTTTATTAATATTTCCGTTATTGTCATAATTCTTATCAATGTTATTGTGGTTTTCATGTCTATCATTACTGTCATAGTTATTATCATCATCGTTAATATTTCTATTTCGGTATCATTATCAAAATTGGTATCATTATTGTTATCATCATTATAATTACTAATATCATTATATTCGTTATTTTCATCATTATCATTATAATCATCATCATCATCATTATTATTATTATTATTATCATTATCACTATTGGTATTATTGTTATTACTTTTACTATTATAATCATCATTATCACTATCATTATCATTATTACTTTTATGATCATCATTATCATTATCATTGCTACAATATGATAATTATTATCATTATTACTAATATCATTATCATTATTATTATCATCATCACTGTTATCATTATCATTATTATTTTTATTATTATTATCATTGTCATTATCATTATTGTTAGGATTATTACTATTATTATTGTTAATATCATTACTGTTATTGCTGTTGTTATTATCACTATTATCAATGACGCTATTATCATTATGATAATTATTTTTTTCATCATTAATAATTTTTTATCATCATCATCCCCATCATTATCCTTATCATTACAAATATTATCATCAACGTTAACTCCAGTATCATTAACATTACAATTATCATCATCTATAATGTTATGACAATTGTCATTTTAATCAACATGATAGTTATACCTATCATCATTATTATTACCCTTATTATCATCATCATTATAATTATTGTTATATTCATTTTCATTATTTTTAACATTATTAGATTATTATCATCATCATTCTTATTCTTATTATTATTGTTATTGCAATCATTATCATTATCGTTATTATTAATGTTATCATTTTCGTTTCTTTATTGTTATTATCATTATTATTATCATTATTATATTGTTATTATTATTATTATTATTATTATTATTCATTATTATTATTATCATGTATTATCATTGTTATTATTATCATAATTTTCATTGTTATTGATATAATTTATGATGTTATTACTATTATTACTATCATTATTATTATTACTATAATTTTCTTTGTTGTTATTGCTATCATTATTGTCGTAATTACCATTATTAGAAATATTATCAGTGGTATCAATTGTTTTACATTGGCCATTGGCTAGTTATTATTATCAATAGTATTCATATCATCAATATCATTAATTGTGCGATTCGTTATTAATTTCCTTTATTCAAGGGCATTATTATTATTATCATTTGTTCTCTTAATTGATATTCACTAATTATTGTTAATCATTAGAGCTTAATTAATTATAGATCATTGTTTTTTTATCAAAATCAACTGTTATTGTTTCTGTTTTTCTATTGTTTGTTTGTTTATGTAATTCATTTATGATTATTATCCATCAGATTTAGTTATACATTTGTTTCATTATACCATCTATGATGAATCATGTGACTTTTATACATTAACCCGATTATGTCATACAGTTGTTGGCAGTAGTTCTACTGTTATCATCTTTTCTCATCTATCATTATAATTATTCCATTATTTTACAATAAAGGTGATTAGTCATTTAATCATTTATACACTTTTAATTAATCCATACATTATCAATCAAGTTCTCTTACTTTTGGTGGCTGTTACTTATTATCACTGTCATTTTTATTAATGATTCATCTCATTGGTCGA
The DNA here is from genome assembly GCF_003789085.1 of Penaeus vannamei. NCBI lineage: Eukaryota > Metazoa > Arthropoda > Malacostraca > Decapoda > Penaeidae > Penaeus > Penaeus vannamei. Next base: position 435,172 of record NW_020870869.1, on the reverse strand, counting down.
ATTGTCAGTGCATGGCTTATTATAATCATTAGAGTTACTGTTAACAACTTTAGTATTAGTATTATTTGGATTTGTGTCAGTATTTGTATTATCATTATCCTAATCATTATCACTACCAATCTCATTTTCATTAACAATTGTTATTGTTATATCTATCATCATCATCATCATTACCAGAACAATTAGTATCATTACCATCAGCAATATCATTTTTTCTCTATTATTATAATAGTTCATATCTTAGATATGATTAATGTTCTCATTATTGTTATTTTTCTCATCAATATTGCTAATATTATCATCATTAGAATTACCACACATTAGTTATTGGGGTTTATATTAATACCACCTTTTCTATCCATTTCTCCATATCTTTATCAAAAGGTTTATTATTGATATTATAAATGATAGAGGTCAATGCATTAATAAGGTTGAAATAAACGTTTCTAAAAGATGATTTTGATAAGATTATAACAAATGCTAGAAAATAAATCCAATCATGAATAGATATTAGAAGTATAATTTACATCAAAATCTAATTTCACAGGGAGTAGGTAAACATTGCGTGTAAGTCGAGGAAAAGAGCGAGGGCAGAGCAGTAGGAATAAGAAGTGCGAGTGAAGAGGAGCAGCACAGAGAGTGAGAGAAGAGAGAAAAGAGGGGGGGGAAGAAGGGAGAGATGGAAGAGAGCAGACGAGAGAGAGAGGATGAGAGAGAGAGGAGAGAGAGGGGGGGGGGGGGAGGGAGGGAGAAGGGAGAGAGAAAGAGAAAGACACAGACAGAAGACAGATTATTTTCCTTAGAGCGATAAAGAGACAAACAGATACACAGACAATTGAGATGGCCGAACCCTAAAGAAAGACGGTGAGAACCCCCTTTCCTCCTTAAAAAAATAAAAAAAAAGTTTCCCCAAAGCCCAAAAAGGAAAAAGATCAGGCTAAAAGAGGGCGACACTCGTCCAGCACTCTCTCCTCTCTCTCTCTCATCTTTCTCTCTCCCTCTCTTCGTCTCAGTCGTCTCTCTCTCTCTCTCGTCTCTTCTCGTCTTCATCTCTCTCCTCTCCGCTCCTCCGCGTCATCCGTGCATGGTCTCATCCTCTCTCTCCGTCTCTGTCCTCTCTGTCGTCTCTCTCTCTTCTCTCTCTTCACGTTAAAACTCTCCTCTACCTCTCACTCTCGTCTCCTCTCCTTCTCTCTCGTCGTCTCTCTAGTGAGTACTGCTTCCCCTCCCCTCTCTCGTTTCTGTCACCTGCTCTCTCCTTCGTTCTCTCTTCTCTCGTACATCTCTCTCGCACCTTTGGCAATTATCCCTCATTCGAATCCCATCTTCCTCTATCTCTCCGTTCCCAGTGCATAATGTAAACCACCACCATGAGACAAAAGCAAAAGGAAGCAAGAGGATGATGTGCCTACGTCTGGATTCCTACTCACTGTGTCTCGCATGAGCTGGCTCTATCTTTCTCCTTGTGCTGATCCTCTCTCATCTCTTCTCTCTCCTCCGCTAGGTCACTCTCGTCTGGTCTTACCCTCCCTCTTCATTCCGGTAGAACCCTCACTCTACGCTCTTCCCTCTCTCCCTCTCACTCCTCCGCCTACCCTGGGGGACGGATCAGTGCCTAATGGGTTTGGGGTTCGGGTATTTTTCTCCAGGTGCGGGAAGGTAAAGCCCGGGCCGCAGGTGGGCCATTGCAACTCATTTAGGTGGGGCGACGGAGCGAGGTGGGCCCCGCAGTGGGAACACTCTCTTGGCTGTTCTCGGCTCCTCGACCAGCCTCGGGTGCGCTCCTTGCCTCGCGTCTGTGTGTCTGTCTGTAGGTCCGCCTGTCTGTTGGGTTTGTCTGGGGGATTGTCGGTTTGTCACATGCTGTTGGTATTTCATTTTTGGCTTTGTTTTTGTCTCTTTGATTCTGTCTTTCCCTTTTTTTTTTTTTAGCTTTCTTTTTCTGCATCTTTATCTATCTATCTATCTGTCTGTCTGTCTATTTCTATCTCTATCTATCTATCTACTTGTCTATTTATTTCCATCTATTTCGATCCATCTTGGTTTGTTTCTCCTTTTATTTTTCCAACTCCCCCTCTTTCTTTCTCCTTCATTTTTTTCCTCATTCATTCTCTCTCCCTCTACCCTAACTTGTCCCTTTCCCTCGCCCCTCCCCTCATTCGTATCCCCCACTCCCTCTCTTCCTATCTTTCTCTCTCCGCTTTTCCTTTTTCCCTTCTCCTTGTCTCGCCTTTTTCCTCTCCCTATTCTCCTATATCCTTATTCTGTCCTCCACCCTTCCCCTCTCTCTTGTCTCTTCTCCCTCTCTTCCTCTCATCCTCACCCAATCCACATCTCGCTTCCCGTTCTCTCTATCCCTCTCACCCTCTCCCTACGCTTCTCTCTTTCCTTCTCTTCTCTTCCTCTCTTCCTCCCCTTATCATCATCTTTCTCTTTCTCCCTTCTTCCTCTTTTTTAATTCCTCCTTTTCTTTCTTCTTCTCTCTTCCTTTCGTCCTTTTCATATCTTCAACTCCCCCTTTCCCCTTTCCCCCTCTTTCTTTTTTCCTCTGTTCCTTATTTCTTCCCCTCCTTTCCCCCCTCTTCTTCTCTTCCTCTCCCTATCCCCCTCTCCCTCTCTTCCTCTCATCCTCCCCCTACCCTCATCCACCAGTCTTCCCCTTTCCCTCTTTTCCTCTCCCTATCCCTTTCTCCCCCTCTCCCTCTCATCCTCTTCTTACCATCACTCCTCCTCACCCTCCCTTCCTCTCTTCCCCTCCCTACCCTACACCCTTTCTTTCTCCTCCCTCTCTCCCTCTTCCTTTCCCTTTTCCTCACTCTCCCTTCCTTTTCCCCTCCTACCTTCCACCCCTCTTTCCTCTCTCCTTCTTCCCCCCCTTCACTCCCTATCCCCTCCACCCCTCTGCCTCTCTCTCACTCTCCCCCTCTCTCTCTCTACCCCTCTTCCTCTCCCTACCCTCCTCATCCAATCTTCTTTCAGTGTGTTCTTGACGTTCTTTTTATCTCCCTTTTTTATCCATCTGACTTAGCTCCCTTTTTCCTATTGCTTAGTTGGTTTGATGTAATCATGAAAGTGGCGTGATTATCATTTTTGTAATTATCTTTATTGCTATGATCTTCATTTTGTTTTTTGGACAATATCACTAGAAATTCTATTTGGCTTTTTTGGCCGTTGCTTCTATAATAACGGTAATTATTATCAATATTGCTGTGTGTGTTTTGTCGTTTCTTTTTATTCCCCGTGTGTTTTGCATCCGTAATATCATTATCCCTT
>NW_020870869.1:421899-426899 GCF_003789085.1 Penaeus vannamei | reverse complement strand
CCTCCTCTACGGGCGTTTTTTTCTTTTCTACTTTTTTTTTCTTTTTTTACAGCTTCTCTCTCTCTCTCTCTCTCTCTCTCTCTCTCTCTCTCTCTCTCTCTCTCTCTCTCTCTCTCTCTCTCTCTCTCTCTCTTTTTTTTTTTCGATTTAAAAAAAAAGAATCCTTGCGTCTTAGCACTGCAGTAAAAATGGTGATCTCCTAATCCTCCCAACACTTGTAAAAATAATGGAAATATGATCCCTATTTTGTCCGGACGTTTTGTAGGTGTATTATCCGTATTTCATAAGCTTCTTCATTTCTCGGTAAAGAATCCTTGATCAGGATTTTTAATCCCTTCTCTCGCGTCTCTCTTTTCCCCCTTCCTCCCTCCTCGGTCCTCTCCTCTCCATTCCCTTCTCTTCCTGTTCCCCTCCTCTTCCCTTCCTTTCACCCCCCCCCCTCCCTCTCACCCCCCATTCGAAAAAGCCTCTCTTCCTACACCGGCTCCCATATGCGTCCCTATGCAAGCCCCTGCAACAATAAGGTTCCAGGCGATTCATCAATTCTTACTGGCAACGTAGCGTGCAATTGAATGGTAAAGCGGCGAGCGTCCGTTTTTTGTTGCACTGCACCTCCGCCGCCCCAGCGCTCTGTATGGGGCAGAGGCCAACCCCGTTACAGCGGCCTCCTTTCCTTCGTCTCGCTCAGGGGAAACTTCGAAAATTGAGGGAAATAAAAGGCATACTTATCCGTAATCCATGCCCTATGCTGTATTAATAATACATCGATGATTATAAGCAATGGTGGCTGGTTGAAGGTGCTGGTTGCGTCACAAGACCGCATCGGGCCTATGGGTGGTGGTTTGACCGCACTGGGAAGAGAGGGGGACGGGAAGAAAGAGAGAGAAAGAGATAAATTGAGTTAATTTTTGAGACGATGCTTTTGTTGACAGTGAGACGAGGAGATAATGCGCGGTGCTCTGCAAAAATTAATGATTCGTACATGTTTTATAAAGGAGAGCGAAAGGCAGGGTAGAAAAAGAGCGAAAATCCTGAAAGGATAAAATATGGGGAAAGAGGGTAGATAGAGGGTGAAAGAAGCGGGAGACGCAGGGACGAGAGAAATGGGTAGTTAGGCAGGAAGTTTGTGTGGGGAGAAAAGGAGGACGAGAGAGAGAGGGAGGGAGAGAGAGAGAGAGAGATGAAGATAGAAAGAAAGAGAAAGAAAGATAGAAACAGAGAAAGAGAGAGGAAGAAACGGAGAGAGAGAGAGGGAGAGAGACTAATGCAAATATAGACGTAAACAGTGAATGAGAGAGAAAGAGAGACGGAAACATAGACGGAAACAGAGACAGATAGATGAACAGACATACAAGCAGAATAAACAAAGAAAGAAACGAGAGACACAGATAAATAAATGGATAGAGGGAAAGGGAAGAAGAGAAAAAAGACAGAAAGATGGAGAGAAGGGGGAGAGGGAGATAACGACAGACAGACGGAGAAAGTTGAATTCTAAACAATTAAGCTAAGAGGGAAATAAGCGAGAAATCAGAACACGAAAGAAAAATGACAACCGCCAGAAGAACAGTTTCAAAGAAAAGAACAAATATAAGAAAGTGAGGAAAAATAAATCCGATAAAAAGAAGAACAAACCTCTTAACAACACCCTCCTCCCCCCCCCCACACACACTCCTCTCTCCCCCCCTCCCCCGGACCCCCCCTCCCTCCACACACAAGCCCCCCCTCCCTCCCTCCCTTCCCTCCCTCAAGCCCAAACCACCCTCCTGTCGATTAAAAAAGAAAGAAAAAAAAAAGGAAAATATCCGCTGATCTAAAGGCTCTTGCATTTTTTCATACTGACGTCGAAGTTTCTGAAGTCCTCTGGGGATGCACGACAAGGTAGATATTTGAGAAAATGTTGACACTTTCCAACCGCTGCCTCTGTGGGGGGAGGGGGGGGGGGGGGGAGGAGGGAGGGCGAGGGGAGAGGGGAGAGAGGGGTGGCAGGTGATCCAGGGAGTGGGGGGGGGAGCGGAGGGATGGATGGGGGAGGGGGAAGGGGGAGTGGAAACGGGGAAGGTTACTGGAAGAGAAGGGGGGGGTAAAGGAGGAGGGTAGATGGGGAAGGGGTGGGGGAGGGGCAGGTGTTGGGGTTGGGGGGGGGGGTAAGGTGATGGGGTGGTGGGTAGGGGAGGGGGGTGGGGGGGAGCGATGTTCGCTTGTCCTGATCTGTTGGGGAGAGGGAGAGGAGGGGGAAGAGGGAGAGGGAGGAGGGAAGAAGGAAGGGGGGGAGAAGATAGGAAGAGAACACATGCACAAAGAGACAGTTATTGCTATTGATATTTGTAAAGGAAGAGGTGAAATATATTGACATATAGTGGAATTTGATTGATAGATACTGAAACAGCAAACCCAAATATTGCAAACACCATTTAGATATCATGGAAAACAAAATATTGCACTGTCATTGAATGCAATTTCTTGCAATAATGACATTTCAAGTTAAATATAATGAAAAACTGACGATAATATTAAATCTTAATATGTGTGATAAACTAAAGATAAAGGTGATAATTTCATTGCAAAAATTACACACTCTATCTTGTCAACATGTTTCCAAATCAAGACTTTTTCATATTGAGGGGAACTCTTTATTATCATGATAATGATGTCATGATAATGATTATCATCAAAGTAATGATGATCATAATATTGCTATTGTTACGATTCTTATCATAATAGTTATCATCATGATGAGGAGGATAAATGTTATGTTCGAAACTTAACATCAGCATCATTGTTGTTATCACAATTATGATTATTATCATTATCATTATCATTGTTGTTATTGCTATCATTATCATTACCGTCATTACTATTATCATTTTCATTATTATCATTACTGCTATCCTTATCATTATAACTATTCCTGTCATTAATATTGTTATCATCATCATCATCATTATCATTATTATTATCATTGATATTATTATCATTATCATTATTAATATTATTATCATCATTATTACTATTATTATTATTATTATTATCATTGTTATTATTATTACCATTATCATCATTATTCATTCACCATTATCATTATCATTATTATTATTATTACTATTATCATTATTATTATTATCATTATCATTATTATTATTATTATTATTATCATTATTATTATTGTTATTATTATCATTATTATTATTATTATTATTATTATTATTATTATTATTATTATTATTATTATTATCGTTATCTTTATTATTGTTACTATTACTATTCTTACAAATAATGATAATGAAAATAATGATGATAAAAATAATAATGATAATAAAGATAATGAAGATGATAATAATGATATTGATGATAGTGATAATGGCAATAATAATAATAATAATAATAATAATAATGATGATATAATAATAATGATAAATAATAATGAATAATAATAATAATAATAATAATAATAATAAATAATAATAATAATAATAATAATAATAATGATAATAATAAGAAGAATGATAATGATAATAATAATAATAATAATAATGATATTGATGATAGTGATAATGGCAATAATAATAATGATAATAATAATAATAATAATGATAATAATAATAACAATGATAATAATAATAATAGTAATAATAAATAATAATAATAATATAATAATAATATATAATAATGATATAATAATAATGATAATGATAATAATAATAATGATAATAATAATAATAATAATAATGATAATGATAATAATGATGATGATAATAATGATGATAATAATATGATAAAGATAATATAATGATAATATAATGATGATAATAATAATATAATAATAATAATAATAATAATAATAATAATAATAATAATAATAATAATAATAATAATAATAATAATAATAATAATAATAATAATAATAATAATGATAAATATAATAATAATAATAATAATAATAATAATAATAATAATAATAATAATAATAATAATAATAATGATAATAATGATAATGATATTTTAGTTGCTATTCGTATTATCATTATCATCATTGTTATTATCATTATGAGTATTACCATTATTATTACTATTATTATTATTGTCATTACCCCTAGCGTTACTATTATAATTATCATTATCATTATCATTGTTGTCATTATTATCACTATCACTATTGTCATCATCATTAATATTATCATTACTGTTATCGTTATCATAATTACTATTATTAATGCCATCATTGTCATCATCATCCTCATTGTTATTAATATTATCATCATTATTGTTATCATCATAGATATTTTCATCATTTTCATGATCATTCCTATATTCATTGTACTTATTCTTATTCTAATTCTTATTGTTATAATTATTAGTAGAAATATTATCATTATTATAATCATTGTTATTAACATTGTTGTTACTATCATTTTATTACGATTATTACTATTATTATCCTTATGATCATTGTTATAATTTTCATTATAATCATTATCATTATCATTGTTATCACCATTATTGCAATCATTATAATTATTATCATTACTATTACTCATTACTTTTTTCCTTTATTATTATCAATATCACTTTTGTCGTTATTATCATTTCATTATTATTATCATTATCATTGTTATCATTAGTGTCATTATTGCTATTATTATTATTATCATTATTATCATAATCATTATGATTTTTATCATTATGATTATTTTCTTACTCTTTTCATTTCTACTATCAGTATTGTGTTTTTTGTTGTTGATATTATTATTAAAACTATAATCATTATTATTATCATTATTATTATTCCTATTGTCATTGTTATTGTTATCCTTATTATTATCATTATTTTTATCATCTTTATTATAACCATTATCATGTTACTATCGTTATTGTTATTATCATCATCATTGTTATTACTGGTACCATCATGATTACCATCATTATCATTACCATTATTATTACTATTACAATTATTATTATTGTCATTATTATTACTGTTGTTGTTGTTATCACTATCATTA
>NW_020870869.1:404399-414399 GCF_003789085.1 Penaeus vannamei | reverse complement strand
TCTTGAGGAACTCGTTAGCACGTAAACAATACTCTTCTTGAGTTATTTTTATATATACAGACATGTAGATAGAGATAGATAGGTAGGTAGGTAGATAGATAGATAGTTAATTAGATAGATAGATAGATAGATAGACAGTTAATTAGATAGATAGATAGTAGATTGATAGACAGATAGATTTATTGACTGAATGATTTATAGATAGATAGATATATAGATAGATAGTAGACAGATAGATGGATAGGTAAATTGATTGACTGATAGATAGATATAGACAGATAGATAGATCAGTAAATAGATATATAGACAGATAGATAGATAAGTAAATAGATAGATAGACATATAGATGGATAGATAGATAGATAAACAAATAGATAGATCACAGGTTTCGTCCAAAACCTTTAGGGACTTCCGTGCGTCTTGCAGGCTGACCAGCTGTCTTCAAGAACGGTCCGGCAGCTTGGAGGAATTTCATCGGGGTGTCCTCAGGGCGTCCTGAGGGTGTCCTAGAGACGTCCTGAAGGCGTTCGGGCGTGTCGAAATATGTCCCGTGATGTCATAGGATGCGGGAAGAACGCCAGGGATTTGAAAGGGTGATTAGAGATGGGACTGGACCTGTGTGTTGGTCTGTCTTTAGCATGGCTTGTTGGTGGCTAGCAAGATTTTTTTTTTTCCTTTATTTTTTTAATTCTTATTCTTATTCTCATTTTCCATTCATCATCATTATTATTTCATTTCGTTATTACATCAGTTTCTATTTCGATTGTTGTCATCATGATTTTTGATTCTTATTATTTTTACAAGTATCATCATTATCATTATTATTATCATTATCGTTATTATTACTCTTGTTGTTGTTATTATCATTATTATCGTATATAATTATTATTATTATTCATAATAATTAATCATTAATTATATTATTATCATTATCATTATCATCATTATCATCATTACCTTTATTAATGTTATTACTATCATTATCATTATCATTATCATTGTTCTTATTATTGTTACTATTATTATCATTGTTATTATCATTTATTAGCATTATTATTGTTATCATTATTAGCATTATTATTGTTATCATTATTATTATCGTCATTGATATCATAATAGTTATCATTATCATAATTATCGTTATCATTATCATTATTATCAACATCATTATTATAATTATCATTATCATTATTATCAATCCCAATATTATCATTATCATTATCACTATCATCATTATTTTCATCCTTTGCTCTCATTATCATTTTCATCATTATTGTTACTACTATTATTATTATCATCATAATCATGTTTCATAATTACTTGTATCATTACCATTGATACTTTTATTATCACTATTATTGTTATCATCACCATTATCATTATCATAATCATTACTATTATCACTATCATTACTATTATCATCGTTATTATTATCATTATTACTATTACTATTATAATTTTTGCTTTTATTATCATTATCATTTCCATTATCAATACTTCATTATCATCACTAGTGTTGTTTTTTGTTATTATTATCATTATTATTATTATTATTATTGTTGTTGTTATTATTATGATCATTATCATTATTATTATTATTATTTTTACTACTACTACTATTATCATTATTATTATTATTGTTATTATCATTATCATTATTATTGTTATTACTATGTTATTATTATTACTATTATTATTTATATCATTATCATTATTATTATTATTGTTATTATCATTATCATTATTATTATTATCATTATTATCTTTATTATCATTATCATTATCATCATTATCATCAATATTATCATTATTATTGTTATTATTATTATTATCTTTATTATCATTATCATCAATATTATCATTATTGTTATTACCATTATGATAACTATTATTATAATCAGTACTTTTACTATCATTATCATTATTACTATTATAGCTATCATCATTATTATTACTATTATTATAATCATCATTATCATTACTATTAGTCTGTTTTTATCATTCTTATTGACGCTACCATTACTGTGCATTATTCCTATTTTTATTATAGTAATAAAAAATGTTAATGATAAAAACTATGATTTCAATTGTTTTTGTTATTACTTTTATCCTTATAATTTTGTTATTGTTATTGTTATCCTTGTTATCATTATTGATTTCATTATCATTAATATTATTCTCATAATTATCATTTTTATTACCATTGTTATTATTATTATTATCATTATTATTATTACTATCATTATTATATCTATTACTATCATCAACAATATTATTGTCAATGTTATCATTATTGATGTCAAAATCATCAGAACTATTAATATTGTTATTATTATCATCATCGTCATCATCATTATTGCTATTACTATTATCATCATTATCATTACTATCATTCTATTTTTACCATTTCATTAATATTATCATTAACATGCATCACTTCTTTTATCATTCTAATTTCACAATTTCATAATGATTTTAACAACAATTGTTGTATCAATTCAAATTATTATTATTATGATTATTATTACTATCATTCGCATTGTTATTACTATTATTATTATTACTGTTATAATTATTATTACTATCATTCGTATTGTTATTATTATTATTATTATCACTATTATCATTGTTATCATTATCATTGTTATCATTATTATTATCATTATTATTAGTATTTTTACTATTATTATTATCATTATAGTAATGATAATGATAATACTAATAATAATAATAATAATAATAATAATGATAATAATAATCATAATACTACTACTACTACTACTAATAATAATAATGATGATGATAATAATAATAATGATAATAATAATAACGATAATAATAATAATGATGATAATAATAATGATAATAATAATAATAATAATAAAAATAATGATAATAATAATAACAGTATTCTAATAATTATTATCATTATTATTACTATCATTATAGTCATCATGACTATTATCATTATAGTTAGTAGTAGTAGTATTAGTATTACTATAAGTATAAGAAAAATGATTGTAAGAATATTATGATTATTGTTATTTTCGTTATTATCATCATTGTTACTATCATTATTATCAGTATTGTTAGTAATAATTATTACATTTTTTTGAGTTTGATTATTATTGCTTTATTTAATATTCACTATTGTTATTATTATCATAATTATCATCATCATTATCATTACTATTATTACTATCATTATCATTATTGTCATTATCATTACAGTTTTTTTACTATCATCATAATTTTTATTATCAACATCATCATTGTTATCATTGTTGTTATTGTAAACTATATCACCATTATCATCATAATCATTACGATTGTTATTATCATTATTATTATCATTATTATTATCATATTATTATTATTGTTGTTATTATTATTATTATGATTATTATTATTACTTTATTATCATCATCATTATTACAATCATTATTGTCATCATCCTTATTACAATCATTATTGTTATAATAATCTTTGTCGTGTTTATCATTATTACTATTATTGTTATTATCAGTAATATTGTTATCATTATCTTCATTATTATTTTTATCCTTATGATTATTGTTATCATTAGTAGTAGTAGTAGTAGTAGTAGTAACAGTAGTATTATCATCATTAATACCAGTATCAATATTCTTATCATTGTTATCGTTATTGATATTATCATTATCAATATTCTTTCAATGGTTATCATTATTATTATCATGATTATCGTCATTATCATTACCATTATCATCATTATAATGTCTATTATTATTATCACTATCATTGCTACTATTATTATCAACATCATCATTATTGTAATTAATGTTATTATGATCAATATCATCATTATCATTACTACTAATATCATTATTATTATTATCATCATCATCATTATTACTGTTATCGGCATTAGCATTGATATTACTATTATTTCTACTGTTGTTTTACAACTATTGCCATGTAGTTATAAAATGTTATAATTATAATGATGGCAATTGTTTTTATTGCAAACATTATTGTTATAAGTATTATTACTTCAAGTGTTATTGATAATAGTTATAATGATTATTGATTACTATCATTATCATTAGTATTATCTTTTTTGTTATTATTATTATTCCTATTGTTATTGTAGTAATAAGAAATATAATGATGATAACAATAATTATTATCATCATCAGCAATATTTTCTTTTCCATTACTATATCATTATCAATATTATTATCATGATCATTATTATTATCATTATCATTATCATTATTATCATTATCGTAACTATAAGGATTAATGAGAATAGTTAGAATGATGTGTTTTTTCATTTTTGTTTTTATCATCATTATTATTATCATTATTATTATTACTATTATCAATATTATTATCATTATCATTATCGCTATTATCGTTACTATTATTGCTATTATCATCATTATCATTATAATAATTATTATCATTATCATCACCATTATAATAATTATTATCATTATCATCACCATTATAATAATTATTATCATTATCATCACCATTATAATAATTATTATCATTATCATCACCATTATAGTAATTATAATCATTGTTATCATTATATTTACAGGTATTATTACTGCCATCCTAATCATCATCATTATCATAATCAACATTATCATTGTTGCTATTTTTGTTATTATGATTGTTATTATTATTATAATCACTGTTATTACTATCATTATTATAATTAGTATTAGGACTGATGTTACTACCATTTGTATCATTATTGAAATTAAAGTTATCAATATCATTAATATCATTATTATCGTCATTTTCATTATGGTGCTCATCATTATGATTCGTATCCTCATTACTATAGTTTTATCATTATCATTATCATTATCATTTTATCATAATCATCATTGTTGTTATCATTATCACTATTATCATTATTTTCCTCCTCATTATCATCATTATTCTTATTGTTATTATCATTATTATTATTGTTATCATTACTGTCACTATTATTCTCTCATTTTATTATCATAATTGTTATTGTTATCATAATCATTACTATTATCATTATTATTATCATTATGATTATCATTATTATTATAATCATTATTATTATCATTGTTTTCATCATTATCATCATTATCATTATAATCATCTTTATTGTTGTTATCATTTTGATACTGTTATCATCATCATTATCATAATTGATATTACTATTATTATCATTATTATTGTTATCATTATTGTTATTATATCATAATCATTACTGGCTATTATCGTTATTCTTATCATTGTTATCATCATTATTATTATCATCATTATCATTGCTTGTATTATTTTCATCATGCATATCTTTATCATTATCATTATTATTGTTATCATCATCATTAATATTGCTATATTTATTTTTGTCATTTTCATCGTCATTAATATCATTATCGTCATTATCATCATTTCTATAATACTCTTTACTCATTACTGTTATTGTTAGGGTAGTTGTTATCATCAATGTTATTATCATAATTATTTCTACTATCATTGTTACTGTTATCATTATAAATCATTATCAACATTTTTATTACTATTGTTATTGTTCTTCTTCCCATTACTTCTATTATTGTCATTATTAGTTTCATTAGTAGTATAAGAATTAACAATAGTATTAGTATTGCCATTATTAATATGATCACTATTATAATCGCTTTTGTTTCATTATTACTACTACTGGTATCACCATTATCATCACTGTTGTTACTGTTATCATTATTATCAACATCATAGATATATATCTCCTGTCGGATTGATTCCTTATCATTATGATTAGCATCTTCACACTGATTCGCCGTTATTGGAAAGTCGCTTGAACCCGCCGTGCAAAGGTACACACACACACACACATATATATATATATATATATATATATATATATATATATATATATATATATATATATATATACATATATATATATATATATATATATATATATATATATATTATATATATATATATATGTATGTATGTATATATATACATATATGTACTGTATATATATATAGATGTACTGCATGTATGTACTGTATGTATGCATGATGTATGTATGCATGTTCAGAATACATTCACTTTAATTGCCTCACACAATCACGTTGGCAAAACCATTCGCTGCAAAGAAGAAATCAACAAATTAAGGAACGTACACTCTCGCATGCAACACATCATAAGCTCCAATGAGAGAATGCATTTTTTCCCCAGCAGATAGAATCAGCTCGTATCCCTTATTTTCCTCGTTCACTTTTTACCACTTTGACACTACAGCGCGCGGGGCCGGACGTCCGCAGAACCGACTTTCAGCGTAATCGCATAAAGGTCTTAGCGACGGGTCTATCCGACGCTGGGGAAGACGGTGGACGCTCGAGTGTTTTCATAGCAGGTTGTCAGAGACCGAATGGAAAACGTGATTCTGGTCTCTCTCTCTCTCTCTCTCTCTCTCTCTCTCTCTCTCTCTCTCTCTCTCTCTCTCTCTCTCTCTCTCTCTCTCTCTCTCTCTCTCTCTCTCTCTCTCTCTCTCTCTGGGAGTGTGTGGGGGGATAGGGGGGGTCCGGGGGGTTTAGGTCCTTTTAATTGGCCCAACTGGTCGTTATCTGGGATATCAAATATGATTCGGTCCATCACAGACCATTTGAGAGGGGATAGGGGTGAAGGGAAGGGAGTTCTAATATTCACCTTTCGTCGTACTTATCATCATCAATCATCATCATCATCACCATCATCATCATCATCGATTCCTTCTCGTTATAATCATCATTGCTATTATCATTATCATCATTCCTATCAATGTTACTGCTGCTGTTGCTATTATCATCATCACCACTATCATCATCATCATCATCATCATCATCGATATCATCCTTCTCGTTATAATCATCATTGCTATTATCATTATCATCATTCCTATCAATGTTACTGCTGCTGTTGCTGTTATTATCATCACCACTATCATTATCATCATCATCTTAATTACTAAAATCATCATCACGATCATCACCAGGCCCCAGACCAGCGAACCACCCAATGAGAACATTACTCTGCTGTGCCAGGTGGTCTGCCTGCAACCCGACCCTCTGGTATTGAAGCTGAGAGGATAATGTACTGTGTTGGATGCGTTGCGTTGCGTAAAAGGTGAGCGAAACCATAAAAAGTATTTATAATCTAAAAGTATATCAGAGTGGAAAGGTCTACGCAAAAAGGACAGAATGTTGGAGAGGGAAAAGATAACCGCAAGGAAGGGATTCGATACTCGTGTGCTGTGGAGCGTCCATTATATACCGAAGAAGAAGAAAAAAAAGAGAGAGAAAAAAAAATTGTTTGTCTCATCGGCGCAATAACAGGACTGATAGTGAATACAGCCAAGGCAAAGGGAAGAGAAAAATAACTGCAAAGGACGATGTTTGTTTGGAAAGAATAATAAGCAAATAAGGAAATATATGGCTGTTTTTGCCTCCTTCCTTCCTTCTCTCACCCCTTTCGTCGTTCCCTCGTTCCCTCCTTCCCTTCTCTCTTCCTTCCCTCCCTCCTTGCTTCCGTCCTTCTCTTCATCTCTCACTCTCTTACTCCCTTTTTCTTACCTTCCTCTCTCTCCCTCTCTTATTCCCCTTTCCCTCCCTTCCTCACTCAATCTCACTCCTCCCTCCCTCGCCCACCCTCCTCCCCATCCCCCTCGCTCACCTTCCCTCTTTCGCTCATCCCTCCTTCGCTCACCCTCCCCTTCCTTTCCCTCCTTCGTCCCTCCCCTCCCCTTCCTCCTTCGCTCGCCCTCCCCTTCCCTTCCCTCCTCCTTCGCTCACCCTTCCCTCCTTCGCTCGCCCTCCTTCCCTTCCCTCCTTAGCTCACCCCTCCCCTTCCCTCCTTCGCACCCTCCCCATCCCTCCATCGCTCACCCTCCCCTTCCCCTTCCCTCCTTCGCTCGCTCCCCTTCCCTTCCCTTCGCTCACCCTCCCCTTTCCTTCCCTCCTTCGCTTCGCTCACCCTCCCCTTCCCTTCCCTCCTTCGCTCATCAATCCTCGCGCTTTCGCAAAAAATCCTTCCTCGAAACCTGCCGGCCGCTCCCCGTGTTAACTAAGCAGTCAGGCAGAGCTCAAAAATGCTCATCTGAGTAGCGTTTAGTGGTCGAGATAACCACTTAATTACCCCCCACAAGACACCTTAATTATGCTGAATTACCGCCACATGCTGTCGTTGGAGGAGAGTCGCGCTTAATTGCCCGAAATTCTTCGTTCTTAATTGGAAGGATATATCGGATGACTTTTGGCGAGCGTGCTGGGACGCTGTCGATCCAAGGTGCTTAATCTCCGTCCTGTGACAGACACGTTCTTTGCCCGGGCGTTCTCGAGGGCATCCGCGCCCGTGCCTCGCCCTTCGGATTAATCACGTGATCATCGCCAATCACTAATTATCACATCCCGCTAAAGTAGATCACGATAATTGCCGCCGAGATCTTCGAAATTCCCGCACGTCGGCCGGGTCTTCGCCCAGCCTCGCCTAGCGGACTTGCTTTTCCAATTACCTTAACTGGATATTCCATTAAGTGAAAATGCCATTATACTCACTTGAATACGGCCATCCGGAGTATGTAAGGAACAAAATCACTATTCCGGCGAACTTCTAATGACCTCCCTAAAAGCTTCGTCCTAAATGAAGATATTAAGCAAAGCAGACCTAATACGGCGGCCCCGGGAAGCTAGGATCACAATCGCTCCGAAGCCGCGCTCTGCCCCCTTCCCCTCCCCTTCTTCCCCTCCCCTTGCCCTTTCCCCTTCCCCCTCTCCTTCCGCCTCCTCCTTACGTTTTCCCCTTTCCCTTCCCTTTCCCCTTCCTCTTCTCTCTCCACCTCCCGCCTCCTACTTCTCCTTCCTTTTTATCCTATCTCTTCTCCTCCCTTCTTCCCCTCCCCTTGCCCTTTCCCCTTCCCCCTCTCCATCCCGCCTCCTCCTTACGTTTCCCCTTTCCCTTTCCCCTTCCTCTTCTTCCGTCTACCTCCCGCCCCTACTTTCTTCCTTTTTTTCCTCCCCCTTCCCCTCCCCTTGCCCTTTCCCCTTCCCCCTCTCCTTCCCGCCTCCTCCTTACGTTTTCCCCTTTCCCTTTCCCCTTCCTCTTCTCTCTCCTACCTCCCGCCTCCTATTTCCCCTTCTTTTTCATCCTCCCCCTTCCCCTTCCCTTCTTCCCCTCCCTTACACTTTCCCCTTCCCCCTCTCCTTCTCTCCTCCTCCTTACGTTTTCCCCTTCCCCTTTCCCCTTCCTCTTCTCTCCGTCTAGCTCCCGCCTCCGATTTCCCCTTCCTTCTCATCATCATCCTTCCCCCTCCCCTTCCTCATCCTCCTCCCCCTCCTCCTACCACCTCCTACCTTCCGCCTTCCCTTCCCCTTTCCCCTTCAACCTTCCCCTCCCCCTTTTTTACCTCGCAAGTCAAGGGGGTCTTAAGCAAGTACAATCCAGCTGGGGAGACGAGGAGAGGGGAAGGAGTAAGGGGAAATGGGAAGAGGGTGGGGGAGAATACGTAAGATGTGGGGTAATTGGTAGGGGAAGAAAGTGGGGTGAGGGGAAATATAGAGCGGGAAAGTAAGGGATATGGAAAGAGTGAGGGGAGGGTAAGCAGGGAGGGGGTATGGGGTAAGGTCATAAGGAAACAGGATGAGGGAGGGAGAAGGAGGTAAGAGATAAGAGGGGAAAGGAAAAGAGTGGGGGAGGGTGGGGAGGGTGTAAGTGAAGGGGAAACGGCCAAGAAAGGATGGGGAGGAAGAGTAAGATCTGAGGTCAAGGATAAGGGATAGGAGATGCAAAACGAAAGGGAGGATAAAGTATGGATAGGAATAAGGGAGAAAGGAGAGAATGAGAGAAATTAAGTAAATAAGTAAAGCAAAGGGAAAAGCAGGGAAGGGATTGAGGGAGGGACGAATGAAAGATGGAGAGAAGAAGAAAAGGGGGGAAGAGAAGCTAGATAAAGAGATAAGAAAAGCAAGGTAGGGAG
>NW_020870869.1:394399-399399 GCF_003789085.1 Penaeus vannamei | reverse complement strand
TAAAACAAACACATGTGTCATCTGCAATAATGCAGATGAATGACAGTGACTCTGCTCCTACTACTAGCTCCTTCCATTTCGTGGACGGATTGCTATCATTCATAAATGATAGTATCTGTAACTGTGGGACATATCTTCGGTATCCAGAGACAGCTGATGACGACTACAGTCATTTTTTGCTTGGTGACCTTACTATAGTGATTATCAAATACTAGGCAGCTGTCTCGACAATACAATCCTAATGAAATCTCACACAAGATCACGAGCCGATAATGTGATAAAGCAACAGAGGAGCACTTCCCTGAAAGTATGTTATTCTCTGCTTATATTTTTAATCTCTAAACGGAAGCATGATCAAATAATGAGAATCCTAATAATGTGATTAACATACTCAATAGCATTATAATTTTCTTTAAAGTTTTTGAAGAAATTTTATTTATAGATGCAAGGGGAGCATAGGGGAAAGATAAATTCCTCAAGGGGGCATGGTGGTAAAAAGGTTAAGAACCACTGATCTACAATTACTCACTTCCACTTTGAGCTTTTTCTTCGAAATAGAATTTGCTAATTGTAAACGCATTTCATTTGCCTTTGCTTGAAAAGTTGTAGGTGGTATCCCTGCAAACTTGGGTGGGAGCACATCCTTCAGATTACGTATTGCAAGTATTTGGCAACATTATCTGAATCTGGGCATATTCAGTCGACCGAAATGTTAACAAGACCAGGTGGAGGATGGTCATCAGGATTTAAGGCAGCATTAAATATAACCTTCTTTCTTTTTTCCGCCTATCAGTGGAATCAGTATTGATACATTTCTTTTAAATTATGTATATTTGAATAGCCTGAGTGTCCATCGCTTGAGTGCAGATGGTTGAAGGGTGCAGCTAATTATTTTGGCAGGAATGTGACCATTTGACATGAATGTGGACTCATTGAACTGATTTGACGAGATTCAGTTCCACATACCACAGGCTGGAGGCTTTCGATGAGCACACTAGCCACGAGTTTCATTAGTGAATCAAACAACTTACTTAAGTAGAACAACTACAACACTGATAGTAATAACCATATCGCCAAATCAAGATTTGCTGTAATGACCATGAACTACATAGAGAAGGCTTTGTATACAAAAATGTGCAAGAAGTAACAGAAAATATCAGAATACTTGCCTTATGTGGTTAATGCCCCAAATTAAAAGAAAAATGGCGTCATCTGCTGGGTATTTCAAAAGCATCAATGCTGACACATACTTGATGTCAATACATTAATAAAAGAGCCTTTCATGCCAGTATTAAGTTGCTCGCGAGTTTGAGGGAAATTCAATAAAATACCACCGGGAGTGTCTGAAATAACTTTCAGTCGATTTCTAACCCCCGATTTCTATTTTGAATTTCGGTCATAAAAAAATCCTCAAGATTGCGAACTTTGACTCGACTGATTCTTCGTCCAAAGGGTCAGATCTACCAGAAATAACAAAAAAATATTGTATGTCTCAAATCCGGGTTTAGTTTCTCTGCTACCGGACTGTTTGCTCTAATGCCTTGCAGGCTTCGAGGATAACTGTTAAGTCTGGAGATGGTGAGTGTTTGTAGGTTCTTGCGCACACTCAGACGCCGTTCTTGTTCCTTTTCTCATGGAAGATGGAAAAGGAAGTGAGGTAGAGTGCACTGCAGCAATTGATGTGGTTCTCTGTGCAGATGAGGCTGAAATGCTGAGCGTTCTAGTGGCTGGTGCGGGAAACGCTTCCACTACCTCCTGATGTTGGCTCTTGAGTGATGAGTTCAATGAATTCACACCCTTTATTTTTCTGCTTTTTCTGATACTCACCGGATATACAGCTCTTTGTTCTCCCAGTCTTGGTCAATTTTATTAGGAAGAGCAGTGCAGACAACCGAGCGTTGTTGTGCTTGTTCATTGCTTTCTTGAGTATCAAACAAGCTTACAATAAAAGAGATGGCCTCCACGAGCGCACTGCGCTTTTCGGAGAAACCGTCGATGATAAACGTGACTATGGAAAGCCGGTCCTTCGCAAAGGCCAGCTCCTTCCACAGATTCTTTATGTGACTCACAGCCTCCCTGCGTCACCTAATCACCAGGCTCAGCAGCGTCGTTTTTCTGGAGGACGGTGACAGGATCTTCAATGCCGTTCGCCTGTCTTTTCACGATGGAAGAGAGGCTCATTGTTAGGTCATTCGATGTGGCACAAATTCGGACAGTTGTCCTGAATGCGGTTGATTCCTTTGCCACAGACAAAGCACCACAATACAAATCCTGGGAGATTTGGTCTATCGATCCTCCTGCAGATGGATGATACGGCAGATGGCATTATCAATATCGTGTCTTTAATGTGAAAGCAATAACGAGAGAGAAGAGCAAAAGCACAATGGCATAACCGGATGGCAAGGTCACGTGATTTGTGGTAGTGAGCCATAGGCGTTGGGCGGTGAGAGAAGCGCGATGGTAGATAATTGTTGGAAGATTCCGGACTGTGTTACTTCCCAAGAGGCTGAGTCCTCTTCAAGGGTTCACCAAACCTTAAGAATCATCTTGTATAAGAGGGGAATAGAAAAGAAATAGAAATAAAGCAGGCGACAAGGTTGTGGCTATTGTCACGGCGATGCGTGAGTCCCGTTTAACGTCTAAAAAGGGCGTGACATCAAGATGTAAGCAAACCTCCTATCGGTCAAAATTTCAGCATCCAATTTAAATGTTCGATAGTTAAAAAAAACTGTGTCTGCTTTGATGTCTTTGATCTCACTATGAGTTCAATCCAACCCCACTTATGGGTACCATACGCCAAACCCGATCCGGTACTTAAACTAAACTAATAATGATAATAATTAACAAAAAAAAAAAAAAAATCTTTAAAAATGTTTGTGATGGTTCTCATGAACCCTGGTGCATTCACAGATATTTAGGGGTCAAGCCAGAGGGAGGTGTAAAGGTACTGTCGTTAATAATGTTCATTTTGTGATGACCGTGTACGTGACTGCGTACATTCTCTCTCTCTATCTTTCTTTCTCACACACACATAAACACACACATACACGCACACATAAACACACACATACACGCACACATAAACACACACATACACGCACACATAAACACACACATACACGCACATATAAACACACACATACACGCACACATAAACACATACACGCACACATAAACACACACACACAAAGAAAGATAAGGAGACGACATATTTACTCTCTCTACCTCCCTCTCTTTCTCTCTCCGTCTGTCTGTTTCTGACTCTCATATTGACTCTCTCTCTCTCTCTCTCTCTCTGTCTGTCTGTCTGTCTTTCTCTCTCATATTGACTCTCTCTCTGTGAGGGATTCACAAAGCGGGTGTAGACAAAGACTGTGGTGCTTCGTAAGTCTTTATTCTTTTTGCAGCAAGAAGGGGTCACGAGATAGGGCACATATGTTGATGGAGGCCAGCCGAAGAATGTTGACGGTTTCGTGTCTCGTGGCTAACTGCTCGTTCCGACGCGTCCAGGAGGTTCCTTGGTTCAGCTTGGGTAGCGGATCTCGGCCGCATCCGGTCAACAGCGCGTCTTCCGGCGTCGCTTGGGTACGGCTTGGGGGGCCGCCCTTAGGTCGCTTAGCGTCTTGCAGCCCATATGTCTCCCGTGATTTCGTGGCTAAAATGTTCTTATTTATTGCCCGAATATTCTCCGACACACTCCTCTCTCTCTCTCTCTCTCTCTCTCTCTCTCTCTCTCTCTCTCTCTCTCTCTCTCTCTCTCTCTCTCTCGTCTCTCTCTCTCCCTTCTCTCTCTCTCAATCTATCTATCTATATATATATGTCCTTCTGCATCTCTCTATCTCTCTGTCTGTGTTTCTCTATCTCTCTATCTGTATCCTTATTTATCTCCATCTCTGTCTTTATCTATCTACCTCTATCTCCATCGCTCTCTCTCTCTCTCTCTCTCTCTCTCTCTCTCTCTCTCTCTCTCTTCTCTCTCTCTCTCTCTCTCTCTCTCTCTCTCTCTCTCTCTCTCTCTAACTCTCTCTCTAACTCTCTCTAACTCTCTCTCTCTCTCTCTCTCTCTCTCTCTCTCTCTCTCTCTCTCTCTTCTCTCTCTCTCTCTCTCCTCTCCTCTCTCTCTCTCTCTCTCTCAATGTCCTTCTCCATCTCTCACTCTCTTTATCTTTCTTTCTATGTTTCCCTATCACTCTATCTATATCCTTATTTATATCCATCTCTCTCTCTCTCTCTCTCTCTCTCTCTCTCTCTCTCTCTCTCTCTCTCTCTCTCTCTCTCTCTCTCTCTCTCTCTCTCTCTCTCCGTCTGTCTGTCTCTGCCTTTCTCTCATTTTCTGGAGTTGAAATTGCTGAACCACCTGCTAGTTCATCATAAACATCATCTGCTCCATCTGCCGAAGTAGCATTTGTAGTTGATCCTTAATTTTTCCGTTGGTCTCTTCTTTGTCCTGCTGCAGTGAGGGCTGAGCTGCGGTCGGTG
Source organism: Penaeus vannamei (assembly GCF_003789085.1). Lineage (NCBI taxonomy): Eukaryota > Metazoa > Arthropoda > Malacostraca > Decapoda > Penaeidae > Penaeus > Penaeus vannamei. The sequence continues at coordinate 394,920 of NW_020870869.1, read as the reverse complement.
TTGGAGCTGGTGGTGATGCTGACACAGAAGCTGGTGCAGCAGATGGTGCTAGGGTTAGAGCTGTAGCTGGTGCTGAAGCTGGTACTGGTGCTTGAGTTGATGGGACTGCTGCTCTTGTTGGTGCTGGTGCTGTGACCGGTACCATGTCTTGCTTTGCAGGGGTTATGTTGCCCTCTGCAGGTGTGGGAATTCCCCCACATCATCGAGGTGCGGGGCTAGGATGGACTTCTTCTGGGGGAAGGCTTCCTTTTTTTTCTTTTTTTTTTACTGATTATTTTCATATCCTTTGGATGCGCACAGTGGAGAATTAGCATTTTGCTCTTGTCGGCAGTTCAAGCATTTCCGAGGAACATTTCTACCTTCAAAAATCTTTTCTGCGCACTAGGAACTTTCATAAGGAAGAGCGCAGTACCGGCACCGTGGTGCGTCTCGTGAACATGCACGTGCTCCATGTCCCCACTTTAAGCAATAAGAACAAAATGGGGTCGGATATGTAGGGTGCTATGCCCTCAACAAGATTT
>NW_020870869.1:386899-389399 GCF_003789085.1 Penaeus vannamei | reverse complement strand
CAAAAATACAAAAATACAAAAATACCAAAAATACAAAAATACAAAAATACAAAATACAAAATACAAAAATACAAAAATACAAAAATACAAAATACAAAAAATAACAAAAATACAAAAATAAAAAATACAAAAATACAAAAATAAACAAAAATACAAAAATACAAAAATACAAAAATACAAAATAAAAATACCAAAAATACAAAAATACAAAAATACAAAAAACAAAAATACAAAAATCAAAAATACAAAAATACAAAAATATAAAAAACAAAAAATAACAAAAAGTCAAAAATACAAAACAGATACAAAAATACAAAAATACAGAAAATACAAAAATTACACGAAAAAAACAAAGAAATACAAAAAAGTCAAAATACAAAAAATACAAAAAATACAAAAATACAAAAATACAAAAATACAAAAATACAAAAATACAAAAAATACAAAAAATACAAAAATACAAAAATACAAAAGAAACAAAATACAAAATACAAATACAAAAATACAAAAATACAAACCACATACAAAAATACAAAAATACAAAAATACAAAATACAAAAATACAAAAAATACAAAAAATAACAAAAATACAAAAATACAAAAAATACAAAAAATACAAAAATACAAAAATACAAAATACAAAAATACAAAAATACAAAAAAAAACAAAAATACAAAAATACAAAAATACAAAAAACAAAAATTACAAAAATACAAAAAATAAAAATACAAAAACAAAAACAAAAATACAAAAATACAAAAATACAACAATACAAAAATACAAAAAATACAAAATACAAAATACACCACATAATAACAAAAATACAAAATACAAAAATACAAAAAATTACAAAAATACAAAAATAAAAAAAATACAAAAAATACAAAAACAAAAGTTAAAACAGACCAAAATACCCCATTTCCCTCTCCTCCTCCCCCCCCCCTCCGCCTCCCCATCCCCCCTCCTCCCATTCGCTTCCAGACCCCCCCACCCCACCCGACCACCCGACCCCTCTCCCCACCCCACCCCTTTCCTCCTGAGAATCTAACAGGTGCCAGGTCAAATCACCCTATGACCTGACCTCGTAAAAATGACCCAACGTGACCTCGTCTTCCAAAACCCACTGACCCAAAAGAGGGAGAGAGGGGGGGGGGAGAAGGGAGGAGGGGAGAGGGAGGAAGTTACAGGTTGGAACAAAAGGACAATGGAATTATGGATAAAAGGGGAGTAGAAGAATAGAAAGAGGGGGATAGAGGGAGAGAGAGAGAGAGAGAGAGAGAGAGAGAGAGAGAGAGAGAGAGAGAGAGAGAGAGAGAGAGAGAGAGAGAGAGAGAGGAGAGAGAGAGAGAGGGAGGGGAGAGAGAGAAAACGTAGAAGGGAGAGAATTAAGAGGAGAAAGAGGAAGTGATGAAAATGAAGAATGAAAAAAAAACAGCAACAGAAAGAGGGAGATAGAAGGATTAAAAAAGAGAGAGGTAGAGAGGGAGAGGAATGGAAGAGAATGCGGTTAAACAGAGAGAGAAGAATGAGGAGAGAAGGACGAGTGAGAAATAAACAGAGAGAGAGAAGAATGAGGAGAGAAAATTAGCGAAGAGGAGAGGCAGAAATGAGTAAAGGTGAAGAAATGAGGTGGATAGATGAGGAATGAGAAACACTAAGATTATCAATTTCATTCTTGTTATCATCACATTCTCTTTCTCCTTCCATCCTACCTTATTCTCTCTCCTCCCATTCTTTGTCATTCCTTTTACTCCTTTCCTGTCTCTTGTCTTCCTTCTTTCCCCCCCTCTCTCTCTCTCTCTCTCTGTTTCCCTCCTATCCCCCTCTCCTCCCTCCTCATTCTCTCTCTCTTCTATCCCTCTCTCCTTTCTTCTCTCTTATTCCCGCATTCTCCTTTCCTTTCCCTCCCTCCCTCCCAATCTCTTCCTTTCCCAACCCTCCCTCCCTTCCCTCCTTCCACCCTTTACCCCTCCCCTTCCCTCCACCCTCTCTCTTTCCTCCATCCTCATCCATTCCCATCCATACCCTCCCTATCCCTCCCTCCTCCCTTCCTTCCACCCTTCCCCATCCTCCCTCCTCCCCTTCCCACCCTTCCTTCCACCCTCCTCCTTTCCCTCCTTCCTCTTTCCCACTCTCTCCATCCATCCCTCCCTCCCACCCTCCCATCCCTCCCCCCCCCTCCCACCCTCCCACCCTCTCCCACTTCCTCCCTCCCTCCCTCTCCCTGTCCCAACGGCCCTGTCCCTTTCGCTTTCTCTCGCCCACGTGGTCTCGACAGCTAACCTCACCAAGTGGTTTCGAAGCTCCAAACAGAAGTAAATCTTTATTTATTTATTTATTTTTATACAACTACAACAACAACTACAAACAACAACAATAATCGTAATAACGATACTACTACTACAGCTATCAATGATAATGATAATAACAGTAATACTAATACTAATATTAATATTGATATTACATAGTAATATTAACAGTAATAGTAACAATAGCAACA
>NW_020870869.1:371899-379399 GCF_003789085.1 Penaeus vannamei | reverse complement strand
AAAAATAAATAGAAATAAAAAAATATAAAACATAAAAAATATAAAAATGAAATTAAAAAATATAAAAAAGATACAAAAAAATAAAAATAAAAAAGAAATAAAAAAATATAAATAAAAAAGTGAAAGTAGAACGATAAAAATAGAAAAAAATCACACAAAAAATATGAGAACAAAACCAAAGGAAAGAAGAAGGGGGATAAGATAGATTAGAAAGAAGGATAAACAGCAAACAAAGGGAGAGAAGGATTATTCCCACACGGATAAAGATGGGAGAAGGAGGGAGAGAGGATAAGGAGGATTAACACCTGATGCCTTCGATTTCGGATTAGAAGAGAAAGAGAGAGAGAGAGGGAGAAAAAAGAAAAAGGTATTTTTTTTCCTTTTTTCATTTTAATCATTTTTTAAGACAGGAAAAAAGGGATTTTTTTTTCGTTTTATTTTGATTTTATTATCATTTAAAAAATATATATATATTATCTGTTTAAAAAGGAGGATATTTCTTCTTTTTATTTATCTTTTATTTTATTATTATTATTATTTGTTGTTGTTTTTTTTTTTTAAAGATGGCGAAGGGGAGAGAGGAGTGGGAGAGGAGAGGAGTGGGGGGAGGGGAGGAGGTAGGAGTGGGGTTTTGGAGAAGTGTGGGGAGGGGAGGAGTGGGAGGAGGGGGGAGTGGGGGGGGAGGGGCAATATAAGATCGAGACTGATACCTTTGTTATTCTTATTATTTTTTTTTATTATTATTTTTCCTTCTTCTTTTCCTAAGGGATTAATGTTCTTAAAATTTTAGGCAATATGTCAATTTCAATTATCATAAACAAAATAAAATAAAAAATATATATGTAGTAATTATACATACATGATACGTACATACATCCATGCACACGCACACACACAACACACACACACACACACACACACACACACACACACAACACACACACACACACACACACACACACACACACACACACACACGCCCACACGCACACACACACACACACACACACACACAACACACACACACACACACACACACACACACACACAGACACGCCCCCCCCACACACACACACACACACAACACACACACACACACACACACACACGCACACACACACACACACACACACACACACACACACACACACACTCATGTATATTAAATACCTTACAGTAATACGATATACATTCACTGAAATTAATGAGATTACACACTTGATATGAGGTCAATAATGGTGTCAAGGATATTGATAAAGATGATAATATTCAGAATAATAATTATGGTCACAATGATAATGATTATCTTATTAATGGCAATAAGTAAAACTGATGTTAATGATGATGATACTGTAATAATGATAGTGTTATGATGATGATGGTAACGATGATGATAAACAGCCGTAGTAATAATAATGATGATGATAATCGTAAGTACAATAACAATAATGACAATGATAATGACGAAGATGGTAATGATAATGGAATGATAATAATGGATAATAATAATAATGATAATGATAATAATGATAATAATAATACTAACAATAATAATAATAATAACAATTATAATATCTAATAATTATGATACAACCAGGAGAAAGAAGATGAAGATTATAACAAAACAACAGCAATACTACTATTACTAATATCAATATCATTAAAATTATGAAAGTAATCATAACGATATCAATTGTAACAGGAGTAATAATGATATTAATAGTAATAGTAGTAAAAGTATTAGTATTAGTAATTTTAATGATAATGACAATGATCATAACGATAGTGATAGTGATAGTGATAATGATAATGATAATGATAACGACAGAGATAATAAAGATAATAATAAATATAACAAAACAATAAACATAACAACAATAACATCAACAACAATAACAACAACAATAAACAACAACAACAACAACAAAACACAATAACAACAACAACAGCAACAACAACAAAAACAACAATAACAATAACAACAACAACAACAATAACAACACCACACCAACACCACCACCACCACCACCAACACCAAACACCAACACCAACACCAACAACCAACACCAACACCAAAACCACCAACACCAACACCAACACCAACACACCAACAACAACACCAACACAACAACACAACAACACCCACACAACAACGACAACAATGACAATAACAATAACAACAACAACAACACAACAACATAACAACACCAACACCACCAACACCAACACAACACAACACCAACACCAACACCAACACCAACAACCAACAACACCAACACCAACACCAACACCACACCAACACCAACACCAAACACCAACAAACACCCACCAACACCACCACCACACACCAACCACAACTACACCAACAGCAACAACAACAATAAAATAAAACAACAACAACAACAACAAACAACAAAACAAACACAACCACACCACACCACCACCACCACAACAACACCACCACCACCACCACCACAACAACAACAACAACAACAACAACAACAACAACAGCCAAGCGACACAATTACTAAACCCACTTTTCTCAAAACTCACAACTTTTCTCAACCAGGATTTCCTCTCCAGTTGTTGTCACTCGTACTCCTGCGGTTTCGTGGGCGTGGTTTCGCGTGTATGGGCGGGCAGGAAAAGATCGCGTTGTATTCGTTGTATGTGTTGTATTTTTTTTCCGGGGGAGGGGGGGGGAGGGGGTAATAATCCGTTTGTATTTGGTTGTTCGGTAATTGGGGTTGTTGTATCTGGTTGTATTAATTCTGTGAGGTTGTTGAATGCTTTGTATTATTTTTGTGGGGTGTTGTATCTTTGTATTATTTTGTCAGGCGCGTTGTATTCGTTCTATTTTGATTTTTTTCATTAATTTTAGGTTGTTGTATTAGTAATAATATTTTTCCGGGGAGGTGTATTTATTGTATTAATTTGTGTGTATGTTGTATTATCTGGGGGGGGGAGGTGTTGTATCCGCTGTATCCTATTTTTTCGTGTGTGTTGTCTTTGTTGTATTTGTTTTTTCGCTATATATATTTATATTATATATATCTATATATATATATATATATATATATATATATATATATATATATATTTTGGGAGAGAGAGAGAGAGAGAGAGAAGAGAGCAGAGAGAGAGAAGAAGAAGAAGAAGACGAAGAAGAAAACATCAACATGAAAAGAAAAAGAAGAAAAAGAGAGAAAGAAGCGAAAAAAAGAGGACGAAGAAAAATACGAAGAAGAAGAAGAGAAAGAAGAAGAGAAGAAGAAGGAAAAGGAAAAGAAGAATTAGAAAAGAGGTGGAAAAGGGGAGAAAAAGAAGAAGGAAAAGAGGAGAAAAGGAGAAGAAGAAGAAAAGAAGAAGAAGATGGGGGAAAGGAAAAGAAGAAGAGGGGGAAAGGGGAGAAGAAAAAGGAAAAGAGGGGAGAAAAGAAAGAAAAAGAAGAGAGAAAAAAGGAGAAGAAGAAAGGAAGAAGAAGAAGGGAAAAGGGGAGACGAAGAAGAAGGAAAAGAAAACAGGCAAAAAAAGGAGACGAAAATGAAAAGAAGAAGAAAGGGAAAAAGGGAAAAGAAGAAAAGAAGGAAAAGAAGGACAGGAAAAGGCAAAAGAAGAAAGAAGAAGAAGAGAAGAAAGAAGAAGAATGAAAAGAAGAAGAAGAGGGGAAAAGGGGAGAAGAAGAAGAAGAAGGAAAAGAAGAACAAGGAAAAAAAGGAGACGAAGAATGAAAAGAAGAAAAGAGAAAGGGAAGGAAGAAGAAGAAGGACAGGGAAAGAGGGGACACGCACAACCCACCCACAACCCCAGACACAAAGGAGTGAAGCGCGAGGTCACAACCACATATCTGCCACAACTCCGCCACATACTCCCCTCACCCACATCCTCACTCCCCTCGGGGTCATTGGCCGGGATGTAGGACAAAGATCTCCCCTCACCCTCCCCTCCCTCCTCACCTCATCCCCTCGACTGCCCTCCTCCGCCTTGCCTCTCCCCGCTTCTCCTCCCCTCCCCTCGACTTACCCTCTCCCCTTCTCCTCCCTCCCCTCCCCTCCGACTTGCCCTCCCCTCTCCCTGCTTCTCTCCCTTCACCTCCCCCCTCCCTTCCTCTACCCTCCTTGCCCTCCTCCCCCTCTCCCCGCTTCTCCTACCCATACCCTCTTCCCCCACTCGTTCCCTACCCTACCCTACACTTCTCTCCTCTCTCATCTCTCTGTCTCTGTCTCTTCTCTTTCCCTTCTTTCTCCCTCCCCTCTCTCTCCTCCTTCCTTCCTCCCCCCCTCTCCTCTCTCTCTGTTCTCTCTCTCTCCCTTCCTTCTCTTCCCTCTCTCTCTCTCTCTCTGTCTCTTTCTCTTCTCTCTCTCTCTCCTCTCTCTCTCCTCTCTCTCTCTCTCTCTGTTCTCTTTCTCTCTCTCTCTCTCCCTCCCAACCTGTCACTCTTGCAGAGCGCCTTCCCATATTGCAAAGGATGTTGATTGCAACGACTCAACACCTCGACCCATCAACCAGCCTCTACCAACAGCCTAGTTATTGGAAGTCACTCATAAGGTTCATATTTGTTTGACGCGTGTTTAAAAAAAAATAGGGATAGTTGTGTGGTGATGATGATGATAATAATGGTGATGGTGAAGGGTATGGTAGTGATTGGTGTGATAATTATAATCGTGATAGCTGTGTGTGTGTGTTTGTGTGTGGTTTGTGTGTGCTTGTGTTGTGTGTTTTGTGTGTGTGTGTGTGTGTGTGTGTGTGTGTGTGTGTGTGTGTGTGTGTGTGTGTGTGTGTGTGTGTGTGTGTGTGGTGTGTGTGTGTGTGCATGCGTGCGAACAAGAGAGAGAGAGAGAGAAGAGAGAGAGAGAGAGAGAAGAGAGAGAGAGAGAGAGAGAGAGAGAGAGAGAGAGAGAGAGAGAGAGAGAGAGAGAGAGAGAGAGAGAGAGACGGATAGAGATATGAGAGAGAGAGACGGGCAATGAGAGGGAGAGAGAGAGAGAGAGAGACGGACAGAGAGATATAGAGAGATGGACAGAGACAGAGAAGACAGACAGACAGAGACAGAGAGAAAGAGAAAGACAGACAGAGAGAATAAGAATAAGAAAAAGAAAAAAAAAAAAAACACCAAGAAAAAGAAAAAAAAAAAAAGAAATTCAACATCCCAAGACAAAAAAAAATAAAAAAAAAGAGAGAAAGAGAACCACACTACCCACAACAAACCACCCCCACCCCACCCACCCACTACCCCCCACCCCCACCCCTACACCCCTACTACCCCCCCCCCCCACCCCACCCCACCACTACCCCACCCCACCCCACCCAACTACCCCCCACCCACCGCCACCCCCACCCCACCCACCCCCACCCCTACCCCCCACCCCCCACCCCAACTACCCCCCCCACCCCACCCCAAACCCCCCACCCCAACCCCCTACCCCCACCCCCACCCCACCCCAACTACCCCACCCCACCACCCCAACTACCCCCACCCACCCCACCCCAACCCCACCACCACCCCACCCCACTACCCCCCCCCCACCCAACTACCCCCCCACCCCAACTACCCCACCCCACCCCAACTACCCCCACCCCACCCCACCCACTACCCACCCACCCCACCCCAACTACCCCACCCCACCCACCCCAACTACCCCCCACCCCACCCCACCCCAACTACCCCCACCCCACCCCACCCCAACTACCCCCCACCCCACCCCACCCAACTCCCCCAACCCCAACTTCCCCAACTCTCCCTCAGAGGCAGAGTGCGTGAGCGAGGGGTGGGGGGTGGGGAGTGGGAGGGGAAGGGGGGGGGAGATGATGCTGTTGTCCCGAGCGAGATAAAAGTGGTGCACGGGACAATGAGACGAGGAGACAAACACATGACGAGAAGAGAGAGAAAGTAGGGTGGTGAGAGGGAATGGGGAGTTACTGTCTGTCTCTTTTTTTTTCTCTCTCTCCTCTGTTTCTTTGTTTTTCTCTTCTTTTTCGTTCTCTTTATCTTCCTTTCTCTTTCTCTTTATCTTTATCTTCCGTTCTCTTTCTCTTTCTCTGTTTATCTCTCCTTTTCTCGTTCTCTTTCGTTCTCTTTTTCTCTCTCTCTCTCTCTTTCTCCTCCTCTCTCTCTCTCTCTCTCTCTCTTCTCTCTCCTCCCCCTCAGTCTCCTTTTCTCCCTCCCCCTTCTCTCTTTTTCTCTGTCTCCCAGTTTTATTGTCCTTCCCTTTCTGCGATTTTGTTGGTCATTTCTCGTCCCTTTTCGATTTTATCTCTTCCCTTTGGCGAAAATTAAAAGACGAATTGGAAATGATTTTGAATTCAGATTATTGGCTCTTCTCTTGTGGGTTGTGTCTGTCTGTCTGTCTGTCTGTCTGTTCGTTTGGCCCTCCGTCTGTCTCTGTTTCTGTCTTTTTTCGCTGTTTTGTTAGTTTTACCGTCGTCCTCTCTTTGTCTCTCTCCTTTTTTCCTCTCTCTCTATCTCTTTTTCTCTTCTTTTTCTGTCTCTTTCTCTGTTCTCTCTGTCTCTTCTCTCCTCTCTCTCCTCTCTCTCGTCTCTCTCTGTCTCTCTCTCTGTCTTTCTCTCTCTCTCTCTGTCTTTCTCTCTGCTCTCTCTCTTCTGTCTTTCTTCTCCTCTGTCAGTCTTTCTCTCTCTCTCTGTCTGTCTTTCTCTCTCTGTCTGTCTTTCTCTCTCTGTGTCTGTCTGTCTGTCTGTCTGTCTGTCTGTCTGTCTGTCTGTCTGTCTGTCTGTCCTGTCTGTCTTTCTCTCTCTCCCCTTCTCCCTTTCTCTTTCCAGTTCGCTCAACCGCTTTCTTTCTTCATTTTTCTTTCTTTCGTATCTACCCTCTTATTCTCTTTTCTTTTTTTCTCTCCTTTCTGTTCACTTTTCTCTCAATTCTTTAACCTGTGTCTCTCCCCCTCTCTCTATTTTTCCCTCTTTTCTTCCACTCCCTTGCTTCTTATTCTTCACTCCTTCCTATTCCTTCTTCCCTCCCTCCTTCCTCTCCTCCCTCCCCTTCCCTAATCCTCCCTCCCCCTCCCTCCCTCCCTCTTCCCCCCTCCCCCTCCTCTCCCCTCCCCTCCTTTCCCCTCTCCTCCCCCTCCCCCCTCCCTCTCCTCTCTCCTCCTCTCCCTTCTCCCCCCTCCCTCTCTCTCCCTCCTCCTCCTCCCTCCTCCCTCCTCCCTCTCTCTCTCTCTCTCTTCTCCTCCCTCCCCTCTCTCTCCTCCTCTCTCTTCTCTCTCTCTCTCCTCTCTCTCTCTCTCTCTCTCTCTCTCTCTCTCTCTCTCTCTCCTTTCTCTCTCTTTCTCCGCCAAAGCGTTCATGCTGGTAAGGTTAAACACGTCACTTCACGCTCTATAAGACGGACTCATGGTATATATATATATATATATATTGTGTGTGTGTGTGTGTGTGTGTGTGTGTGTATGTGTGTGTGTGTGTGTGTGTGTGTTGTGTGTGTGTGTGTGTGTGTGTGTGTGTGTGCGTGTGTGTGTGTGGTGTGTGTGTGTGTGTGTGTG
>NW_020870869.1:357346-364846 GCF_003789085.1 Penaeus vannamei | reverse complement strand
TCTCATGATCTCCATCTACATCTACTACTCATCTCTCTAAACAATCAAAAACGTCTCTGCTCTCTATGTGCTCCGTCCCCCTCTCGTACACCTCTCTCCTCCTCTCTCTCTCTTCTCTCTCTTCTCTCCTCTCTCTCTCTCTTTCTCTCTCTCTCTCTTCTCTTCTCTCCTACATCTCCTCTCTCTCTCTCCCGCCCCCCCCCCGAACTCCCCAAAAGCCCTAATACACACCAATAGGAACACGGCACTTGGGTGCACGATCCCCTCTCTTCTTCATCTCTCTCTCTCTCTCTTCCTCTCTCTCCTCTCTCTCTCTCTCTCTCTCTCTCTCTTCTCTCTTTCTTGTCATCATCCACTCTTCCATCTATCTCTCGTCATCTATTCTAATCTTCTCAGATTCTGGTACTCTCCACCCTTCTTGTCCTCTTTCTCTCTTCGGTCCTCTCCCTCTGCCTCTTGCTCTCTCTTCTGCTCCCATCGTCTTTCTGGCGTCCTCTACTCTGGCTCTTTCTCTCTCTCTCTCTCTCTCTCTCTCTCATCCTCTCTCTCTCTCTCTCTCTCTCTCTCTCCCTGCTCTCTCTTCCCTCTCTCCCCTCCCTCTTCGATTTACCTCCCTCTCTCCTCCTCCCTCTCTCCTCTATATCAGTCCTCCCTCTCTTTCCCTCCCTCCCTCTTTCTAATCAATCCTCCCTTCAATCTCTCCCATTCCCTCTCTCTCTCTCCTCCCCTCTCCTCTCTCCCTCCCTCTCCTCTCTCCTCCCTCCCTCCCTCCCTCTCTCCCTCACTTCACCTCCCTCTCTCTTCCTCCCTCCCTCTCTCTCCCTTCCCTCTTTCTCTCCCTCTCTTCCATCCTTCCCTCCTTCTCGCTCTTTCTCTCTATATCCTATCTATCTATACTTTCTCTCTCTTTTCCCATTACTCTTCTGATCTGATCTGTCTCTCCGGGACCCAAAGAGATGAGATTCCCTTGGTCTCTCTTCGCCTGTCGCTGTAAGACTCCCCATTTCGTAGTGATAAATTTTCCAGTTGAATATATGCATGCGATAAGAGGACTTACCGCCTTGGGATCATCCATTAACTCGCCTGACCATCCTCCGTATATTACGCGGGTCTCATTGGAAGCGTGAAAATGGCAGAGTACGAGCGCGCGGAGCGTATTGCAGTAAAAGATAAGGAGGGATGGGAAGCGATGGATAAAAAAGGGAGAGGATGAGAGATTATGGCGAGGCGCATGAGGGTAGCAATGAGAAAAGGCGAAGGGTAATTGTTAGGGAGCGATGCAGAAAAAGGAGGTCTGTGAGAAGTACTCGTATTCTCTTTTGAGGATCTCCTTCTCCTTGTAGGTAACAGGTGATGTCTTCAGTGCAGAAAATGGCTGATGGCTGCCATTGAGAAGGTCGGCTGCTGGTTCATAGTCGCTCTGAGAAGACCCATAGACCCAGGATAATGGTATGAAGTTCGACGAGTCCAGGTGACGGGAGGGATCAGAAATAATGACTTGAGAATGAATAAGCATGGCAGTTTAGCTCGAAGGTTGACTAAACAAGTACTAAGCTCCGAGTAAAACGAGAATGGTTGCCAGGATGGAAAAATGGTTGAGGGAAGAGGCGATGAAGAAAAGACAGTTGAGAATGAGATGACGTAAGGGAAGAGGAAGAGAAAGAAAGGAGGATGAGAGGAGGCGAGGGAAGAGGAAGGAGAAAGAAAGGAGGATGAGAGGAGGAGGGAGGAGAAATAAACGGGCGAGAGAATGTGAGGGAAGTGGGTTTGAAGGTGGGGTTAAGAGGAGGGGGGAAGGTATTATGGTCGGCGCACCTGTGTAAGAATAAAGTAAATAGACGTTTTTCGGGATGCCGGATATTGACCGAAAAGGAGTTAGTAGAGGAGGGGGTGATGGGGATGTGAAGGGGGGAAGGGAAATGAAGGGAAGCCCCCCTTCCCTTCATTTCCCTTCCCCCCTTGAGGGGGAGGGATACAGGTAAGGGGCTAGGAGCAGGGCGAGGGTGGGGGATTGAGATTAATGTGTGTTGAGGGGGGGGTGAGGGTGGAGGGGACGGGCTAGAATACAGAGGGAACGTTCTTTTCTCTTGTATTTCCGCTAGACACCGTATGTATTCTTTATCATTTCTTATGTACATACATTCACAGTTAGAATGGGAGTTTTTAAGATCCCCCCTCCATTTTTTTTCCATAGTCGTGTGTGTGTGTGTGTGTGTGTGTGTGTGTGTGTGGTGTGTGTGTGTGTGTGTGTGTGTGTGTTGTGTGTGTGTGTGGTGTGTGTGTGTGTGTGTGTGTGTGTGTGTGTGTGTGTGTGTGTGTGTGTTTTCGCGCGCGTATGAATGTATGTGTTTACCCCTTTTGTTCCTCCCGGGCCTCACGTAATCCCCAGTATATATACAGGGCTATTCAAATTTAGGAGCTCTGTTTCTTTCCTTTTCTCTCGCTCTTTTCCAAGGCCGCCAGAGCCGAGTTTTCTCTCTTGGCAGCAGACGAGTCCGTGCTTAGGAACAGGCAAAGGGATTGGCCCAGCAGTCCCTCCTCCTCTTATTATTCTTTCTCTTTCTCCTCTTTATCTTCTTACTCATCGTACCTCTCCTCCTCCCTCATGATTCTTCTCTCGTTGCTGCTCCTTCATCTCCTCTTTCTACTGACTACTCCTCCTCCTCCTCCTCCCCCCATTCCAGCGGCTTTGGAAAAGTTTGAGAGGATAAAATTTATTCAAAAGGGGACTTTACTTGGGATTCGTGGTGCTTGAGTGCCACGGTGGGAGCAGGAGAAGGAGGAGGGAGAGGAAGAGGGAGAGAGGATGGGGAAGGAGGAGGGGAGAGGCCAGGGAACTCCTCCTCCTCCCCCCACATCTCACGCTCACCCTCCCCTCCCCTACCTCGTCCCCTCGAACTGATGTACCTCGAAGACATCCTCGATTTATTTATTTATTTATTTATTGTATTTTTTTATTTTTGTTATTATTATTATTATTATTTATTTATTTATTTATGTTTTTTTTTTTGAGGAAGGATGTATGGTTGGATCTGACGAACGGGAGGAAAGCAGGGAGAGAGGGAGGAAGGGTGGGGGTGAAAACGAGGAGGAATGTCTTGAGGGAGTTTTGAGACCTATTCAGTATTTTTCAAGAATATTTTACCTTTATGAGCGTATCAGCGGAAAAAATATCATCGCCATCGTCCCCGCGAAAGCCATCATTTCCACCATCGTCGAATTTGTTATCAACGGGATTACTTTATAAAAACTAATCTTACATCAACCTTCCGCCTTCCCCGCCGCTGCCACTCCGGAAACACCGTTGCCGTGATCAAGGTCCGCGTTACGGCGTTGAAGCTCCCCTTAAAAAGTCGGATTTCTTGGAGACATTAATTCCAAATTGCGGCCCGTTTCCCCGGTTAGCGGTGCGCTGATTTCACCGTCATTAGTGTCCTTGCAGTGATACAGTGGAGGGGCTGGGTCAGGGGAAGGAGGGAGCGGTGATGCGCCCTGCCTGCTCTCATCTTCACTCCCGTACCCCTCCTTCCTTGCATCCTCTCTTCCCTCCTTTACTCCTCTTCCTCCTCTCCCCTAACCCCATCCTCCCTTTCCTCCTCTTTCCTCTATCTCCTTCCTCCCTTTCTCTTCCTTCATTTCCCTTCTCTGTCCCAGGCTTTACCTTCTTTGTGGAAGTTGGGGGGAGGGGGCGCAAATAGGCTTGGTTCGGAGGATCTTGGCTCGATGGACTGGGGGCGAAGGGGGTGTGGCCTAGTGTAGGGAAACTGTCTTGAGGAGGAAGAGGACGGCATATTATAAAAGCATTTAGCAAAGGGGGGGAAATGGCAAAGGGAGATCATGGTAGTGCAAGGTTATGGCAGTGGATGCAATGAAAGTGTCGTAGTAAGTTGAAGATTGCTCCGAGGTAATTAGCATAGTTGCGGTGAAGGTTTGGAGCCGTCTTGGCCACCGGTGGTTAAGAGAACTTGATGAGGGTACTGGGAACTCCTTCATTGACTTTCAATGCATTTAGAATGTAAAGAGCCATGTTCCTGGGTTGGTTGATGGACTCCAATTGCCCAGCTGCCCTGAAGCGACTCCTATAGACAAAGAGAAAAATCTTTTTTAGAGTTACAATGGTATTGCATTGTTTGTTCTTATTTTCATGAGGCAAATATTTTCAGTTTGAAAACAAGGTACAACCCATGCCCTTAATGTCTTAGGATATAATTGATAACATTTCCCGAATTTAAACCCTTACTGTCATGGATTAGCAATAGGGATAAAAACAGCAGCAGCATCTTTCCAAAGTGTGACAAGCGTTCGCCCCATTAATCTTGCGAATAGATAGCCATCGCGATGATCCCGATGCTTAGGGGAAGCTGATGGGGAACCCTGCTACATTTCAGATGACTATTCAGTAATTTGGCTTATAGCAGAGTAGAATGACAAGGTTTAGGAAGGCGCCATACATTGGAGAACAGCCGTAGTTATAAAATAGAACATCGCGGTTGGCAGAGGACTGTTACATGAGAACGTCGAGAATCAAAGAACAAAAGAAGTTCTCAAAGAACCTGCTTAGTGTAAGTGCTAATAGGCAAGGGAATCGTCTCGGGTCCACTCTCCATGCTCCCGAAGCGGTGGACGATATTGCACATCGCTGAGGAAAAAGCCTGGGAGTTGTACGCAAAAAGACGACAGTGGGAACAGCAGGCGGCAGAGCGGGGGGCTGGGGAGGGGAGGTGTTAGGGGGGGAGAGGTAGTTACGATAGCTAAATCCCAGTCGTCGGCAGAAGGGGGGGCGGGATTGTTGGATACTGGGAGCAAGTGGGTGTTTTTATTTCCTTCCTCTTTCTGACCCTTTTTCCTATGACGTCGATATATAGACTGCAGTGTTTGAAGTAAGTACGATGTGGTACTTGGGTGGCACGTGCTAAGAAATTAGATCTTTCTCACCTCATTTTGTGTCGGGATTTGTTTTATCCACACTACACACGCCGTTAAGCCCCGCGTGAGCCGATGTAAGTTAGGGCTATACCGTACGCACCTGGACCCCCGTTTGGCAAATGGTCGGCTTGCGTTGACTCGAGGAGAGCGAGAGGAAGAGCGAGACAGCTGGGATAAAGAGGGGTACATGGGAGTGTCAAACACAAAGTTAATTGATCAGATGCGAGGAAATGGATTGACAGTATAGAAAGCAATCTGCCTGCATTTGACTAACAAACTACATCTCGACCTTCTTGACCTACCTTCCCTCCCCTCCTCTCCTCTCCCCCCTTCTTCCCCGCTCTCTCCTCCCCCCCCTCCCTTCCCTCCTCTCTCTCCCCCCCCTTCCCCTTCCCCTCCTCTCCTCTCCCCCCTTCCCCTTCCCTCCTCTCCCCCCCTCCCCTTCCCCTCCTCTCCTCTCCCCCTTCCCCTCCCCTCCTCTCCCCCCCTTCCCCTCCCCTCCTTCCTCTCCTCTCCCCCTCCCTTCCCCTCCTCTCCTCTCCCCCCCTTCCCTCCCTCCTCTTCTCCCCCTTTCCCCTCCCCTCCCTCCTCTCCCCCCTTTCCCTTCCCCTCCCTCCTCTCCCCCCCTTCCCCTTCCCCACCTCTCTCCCCCCTTCCCCTCCTCTCCTCTTCTCCCCCTCCTCCCCTTCCCCTCCTCTTCTCCCCCCCCCCTCCCTCTCCCCCCCTCCCCCTCCCCCTCCCCCCTTCCCTCCCCTCCCCCTCTCCTCTACCCCCTCCCCTCCTCTCCTCTCCTCTCCCCCTTCCCCTCCCCTCCCCTCCCCTCCCCATCGCTCTCCTTCCGTGACCTACATGTCTCGCCAGGTGGTAGTCACGCTCGGTTACTCGTTTCACATTTTTTCACACCTGTATTTAGGGGGTATATTGCCGCTCTTCTCTTCTCTCTCTCTCTCTCTCTCTCTCTCTCTCTCTCTCTCTCTCTCTCTCTCTCTCTCTCTCTCTCTCTCTCTCTCTCTCATTTTTGTCTCAGTTTCCCGGACGCTGCGCGTATACGTCAGGGGACTCCTATTGCCTGAATTTGCTGTATCACTATTACGGGGTCGCTTGGGGTAGGGGGAGCCTGGGGGAGCTGGGGGGGGGGGAAGGTGAGAGGGGTAAGGCGAATCGTAAGGCAAGAGGAAGATATTTTGAATTTTTTTGAAGAGAGATTAACTGCTGGTTGGATGTGTGGACATACGGCAGAAAGAGAGAGTGAGAGTGTGAGTTATGAGTTGAGAGTTGCAAGTTGAGAGTTGACAGTTGCGAGTTGACAGTTGCGAGTTGCAGTTGCGAGTTGCGAGTTGCGAGTTGCGAGTTGCGAGTTGCGAGTTGCGAGTTGCGAGTTGCGAGTTTGAGTTGCGAGTGAGAGTGAGTGAGTGAGTGAGTGAGTGAGTGAGTGAGTGAGTGATGAGAGAGATAGAGAGGAGAGAGAGAGAGAGAGAGAGAGAGAGAGGAGAGAGAGAGAGAGAGAGAGAGGAGTGAGTGAGAGAGTGAGAGAGTGAGAGTGAGAGTGAGAGAGAGTGAGAGTGAGAGTGAGAGTGAGAGAGAGAGTGAGAGAGAGAAGAGAGAGAGTGAGAGTGAGAGAGAGTGAGAGTGAGAGAGTGAGAGTGAGAGAGTGAGAGTGAGAGAGAGTGAGAGTGAGAGAGAGTGAGAGTGAGAGTGAGTGAGAGAGAGTGAGAGTGAGAGAGTGAGAGAGTGAGAGAGATGAGAGAGAAGTGAGAGAGAGAGAGAGTGAGAGAGAGAGAGAGAGTGAGAGAGAGAGAGAGAGAGTGAGAGAGACAGAGAGTGAGAGGAGGAGAGAGTGAGAGAGAGAGAGAGTGGAGAGAGAGAAGAGTGAGAGAGAGAGAGAGTGAGAGAGAGAGAGAGTGAGAGAGAGAGAGAGAGAGTGAGAGAGAGAGAGATGAGAGAGAGAGGAGAGAGAGAGAGTGAGGAGAGAGAGAGAGAGAGAGGAGAGAGAGTAGAGAGAGAGAGGAGAGAGAGAGAGAGTGAGAGAGAGAGAGAGAGAGAGAGAGAGAGAGAGAAGAGAGAGTGAGAGAGAGAAGAGAGAGAGAGAGAGAGAGTGGAGAGAGAGTGAGAGTGAGAGTGAGTGAGTGAGAGTTGAGAGTGAGAGGAG
This sequence comes from Penaeus vannamei, assembly GCF_003789085.1. Lineage (NCBI taxonomy): Eukaryota > Metazoa > Arthropoda > Malacostraca > Decapoda > Penaeidae > Penaeus > Penaeus vannamei. Next base: position 357,771 of record NW_020870869.1, on the reverse strand, counting down.
AGAGAGAGAGAGAGAGAGAGAGAGAGAGAGAGAGAGAGAGAGAGAGAGAGAGAGAGAGAGAGAGAGAGAGAGATGAGAGAGAGCTCTATAGATATTATTGTATTATATATATATATATATATATACTTATATATATATACATACATATATATATACATAACATATATATACATACATATAATATATATATCATACATATATATATTATATATATATATTATATTATATATATAATATAAATATATATAATATATATATATATATATATATATATATATATATATATTATATATATCATATATGTATATATATGTATATAATATATACATATATATGTAATATATATATATATATATATTATATATATATATATATATATATGAGTAATGTATATATGTATTATATTATTATATATATATATATAT
>NW_020870869.1:341222-352238 GCF_003789085.1 Penaeus vannamei | reverse complement strand
TTTTTTAAGCGATTTTGGAGGAAAACTTTGGCTTTCTTGTTGTTGTTTTAGAGTTATTTCCTTTTTATTTCGATTTTTTAAGCGATTTTGGAGGAAAACTTTGGCTTTCTTGTTGTTGTGGTTTAGAGTTATTTTCTTTTTATTTCGTTTTTTAAGCGATTTTGGAGGAAAACTTTGGCTTTCTTGTTGTTGTGGTTTAGAGTTATTTTCTTTTTTTTCGATTTTTTAAGCGATTTTGGAGGAAAACTTTGGCTTTCTTGTTGTTGTGGTTTAGAGTTATTTTCTTTTTATTTCGTTTTTTAAGCGATTTTGGAGGAAAACTTTGGCTTTCTTGTTGTTGTGGTTTAGAGTTATTTTCTTTTTATTTCGTTTTTTAAGCGATTTTGGAGGAAAACTTTGGCTTTCTTGTTGTTGTGGTTTAGAGTTATTTTCTTTTTTATTTTCGTTTTTTTAAGCGATTTTGGAGGAAAACTTTGGCTTTCTTGTTGTTGTGGTTTAGAGTTATTTTCTTTTATTTCGTTTTTTAAGCGATTTTGGAGGAAAACTTTGCTTTCTTGTTGTTGTGGTTTAGAGTTTATTTTCTTTTTATTTCGATTTTTTAAGCGATTTTGGAGGAAAACTTTGGCTTTCTTGTTGTTGTGGTTTAGAGTTATTTTCTTTTTATTTCGTTTTTTAAGCGATTTTGGGAGAAACTTTGGCTTTCTTGTTGTTGTGGTTTAGAGTTATTTTCTTTTTATTTCGATTTTTTAAGCGATTTTGGAGGAAACTTTGGCTTTCTTGTTGTTGTGGTTTAGAGTTATTTTCTTTTATTTCGTTTTTTAAAGCGATTTTGGAGGAAAACTTTGGCTTTCTTGTTGTTGTGGTTTAGAGTTATTTTTCTTTTTATTTCGTTTTTTAAGCGATTTTGGAGGAAAACTTTGGCTTTCTTGTTGTTGTGGTTTAGAGTTATTTTCTTTTTTATTTCGATTTTTTAAGCGATTTTGGAGGAAAACTTTGGCTTTCTTGTTGTTGTGGTTTAGAGTTATTTTCTTTTTTTTCGATTTTTTTAAGCGATTTTGGAGAAAACTTTGGCTTTCTTGTTGTTGTGGTTTAGAGTTATTTTCTTTTTATTTTTGGAGGAAAACTTTGGCTTTCTTGTTGTTGTGGTTTAGAGTTATTTTCTTTTATTTCGTTTTTTAAAGCGATTTTGGAGGAAAACTTTTTCTTGTTGTGGTTTATTTATTTTCTTTTTATTTTCGTTTTTTAAGCGATTTGGAGAAAACTTTTGGCTTTCTTGTTGTTGTGGTTTAGAGTTATTTTCTTTTTATTTCGTTTTTTTAAGCGATTTTGGAGGAAAACTTTGGCTTTCTGTTGTTGTGGTTTAAGAGTTATTTTCTTTTTATTTCGTTTTTTAAGCGATTTTGGAGGAAAACTTTGGCTTTCTTGTTGTTGTGGTTTAGAGTTATTTTCTTTTTATTTCGTTTTTTTAAGCGATTTTGGAGGAAACTTTGGCTTTCTTGTTGTTGTGTTTAGAGTTTTTTTCTTTTTATTTCGTTTTTTTAAGCGATTTTGGAGGAAAACTTTGGCTTTCTTGTTGTTGGGTTTAGAGTTATTTTCTTTTTATTTCGTTTTTTAAGCGATTTTGGAGGAAAACTTTGGCTTTCTTGTTGTTGTGGTTTAGAGTTATTTTCTTTTATTTCGTTTTTTAAGCGATTTTGGAGGAAAACTTTGGCTTTCTTGTTGTTGTGGTTTAGAGTTTTTTCTTTTATTTGTTTTTTAAGCGATTTTGGAGGAAAACTTTGGCTTTCTTGTTGTTGTGGTTTAGAGTTATTTTCTTTTTATTTCGATTTTTTAAGCGATTTTGGAGGAAAACTTTGGCTTTCTTGTTGTTGTGGTTTAGAGTATTTTCTTTTTATTTCGTTTTTTAAGCGATTTTGGAGGAAAACTTTGGCTTTCTTGTTGTTGTGGTTTAGAGTTATTTTCTTTTTATTTCGTTTTTTTAAGCGATTTTGGAGGAAAACTTTGGCTTTCTTGTTGTTGTGGTTTAGAGTTATTTTCTTTTATTTCGTTTTTTTTAAGCGATTTTGGAGGAAAACTTTGGCTTTCTTGTTGTTTAGAGTTATTTTCTTTTTATTTCGTTTTTTTAAGCGATTTTGGAGGAAAACTTTGGCTTTCTTGTTGTTGTGGTTTAGAGTTTATTTTTTTTTATTTCGTTTTTTAAGCGATTTTGGAGGAAAAACTTTGGCTTTCTTGTTGTTGTGGTTTAGAGTTATTTTCTTTTTATTTCGATTTTTTAAGCGATTTTGGAGGAAAACTTTGGCTTTCTTGTTGTTGTGGTTTAGAGTTATTTTCTTTTTATTTCGATTTTTTAAGCGATTTTGGAGGAAAACTTGGCTTTCTTGTTGTGGTTTTAGAGTTATTTCTTTTTATTTCGATTTTTTAAGCGATTTTGGAGGAAAACTTTGGCTTTCTGTTGTTGTGGTTTAGAGTTATTTCTTTTTATTTCGATTTTTTTAAGCGATTTTGGAGGAAAACTTTGGCTTTCTTGTTGTTGTGGTTTAGAGTTATTTTCTTTTTATTTCGTTTTTTTTAAGCGATTTTGGAGGAAAACTTTGGCTTTCTTTTTGTTGTGGTTTTAGAGTTATTTTCTTTTTATTTCGTTTTTTAAGCGATTTTGGAGGAAAACTTTGGCTTTCTTGTTGTTGTGGTTTAGAGTTATTTTCTTTTTATTTCGTTTTTTTAAGCGATTTTGGAGGAAAACTTTGGCTTTCTTGTTGTTGTGGTTTAGAGTTATTTTCTTTTATTTCGATTTTTTAAGCGATTTTGGAGGAAAACTTTGGCTTTCTTGTTGTTGTGGTTAGAGTTATTTTCTTTTTATTTCGATTTTTTAAGCGATTTTGGAGGAAAACTTTGGCTTTCTTGTTGTTGTGGTTTAGAGTTATTTTCTTTTTATTTCGATTTTTTTAAGCGATTTTGAGGAAAACTTTGGCTTTCTTGTTGTTGTGGTTTAGAGTTATTTTCTTTTTATTTCGTTTTTAAGCGATTTTGGAGGAAAACTTTGGCTTTCTTGTTGTTGTGGTTTAGAGTTATTTTTCTTTTTATTTCGTTTTTTAAGCGATTTTGGAGGAAAACTTTGGCTTTCTTGTTGTTGTGGTTTAGAGTTATTTTCTTTTTATTTCGATTTTTTAAGCGATTTTGGAGGAAAACTTTGGCTTTCTTGTTGTTTGTGGTTTAGAGTTATTTTCTTTTTATTTCGTTTTTTTAAGCGATTTTGGAGGAAAACTTTGGCTTTCTTGTTGTTGTGGTTTAGAGTTATTTTCTTTTTATTTCGATTTTTTAAGCGATTTTGGAGGAAAACTTTGGCTTTCTTGTTGTTGTGGTTTAGAGTTATTTTCTTTTTATTTCGTTTTAAGCGATTTTGGAGGAAACTTTGGCTTTCTTGTTGTTGTGGTTTAGAGTTATTTTCTTTTTATTTCGTTTTTTAAGCGATTTTGGAGGAAAACTTTGGCTTTCTTGTTGTTGTGGTTTAGAGTTATTTTCTTTTTATTTCGTTTTTTAAGCGATTTTGGAGAAAACTTTGGCTTTCTTGTTTGTTGTGGTTTAGAGTTATTTTCTTTTTATTTCGATTTTTTAAGCGATTTTGGAGGAAAACTTTGGCTTTCTTGTTGTTGTGGTTTAGAGTTTTTTTCTTTTTATTTCGTTTTTTTAAGCGATTTTGGAGGAAAACTTTGGCTTTCTTGTTTGTGGTTTAGAGTTATTTTCTTTTTATTTCGATTTTAAGCGATTTTGGAGGAAAACTTTGGCTTTCTTGTTGTTGTGGTTTAGAGTTATTTTCTTTTTATTTCGATTTTTAAGCGATTTTGGAGGAAAACTTTGGCTTTCTTGTTGTTGTGGTTTAGAGTTATTTTCTTTTTATTTCGTTTTTTTAAGCGATTTTGGAGGAAAACTTTGGCTTTCTTGTTGTTGTGGTTTAGAGTTATTTTCTTTTTATTTCGATTTTTTAAGCGATTTTGGAGGAAAACTTGGCTTTCTTGTTGTTGTGGTTTAGAGTTATTTTCTTTTTATTTCGTTTTTTAAGCGATTTTGGAGGAAAACTTTGGCTTTCTTGTTGTTGTGGTTTAGAGTTATTTTCTTTTTATTTCGATTTTTTAAAGCGATTTTGGAGGAAAACTTTGGCTTTCTTGTTGTTGTGGTTTAGAGTTATTTTTTTTTTATTTCGTTTTTTAAGCGATTTTGGAGGAAAACTTTGGCTTTCTTTGTTGTGGTTTAGAGTTATTTTCTTTTTATTTCGATTTTTTAAGCGATTTTGGAGGAAAACTTTGCTTTCTTGTTGTTGTGGTTTAGAGTTATTTTCTTTTATTTCGTTTTTTAAAGCGATTTTGGAGGAAAACTTTGGCTTTCTTGTTGTTGTTTTTAGAGTTATTTTCTTTTTATTTCGTTTTTTTAAGCGATTTTGGAGGAAAACTTTGGCTTTCTTGTTGTTGTGGTTTAGAGTTATTTTCTTTTTTATTTCGTTTTTTAAGCGATTTTGGAGGAAAACTTTGGCTTTCTTGTTGTTGTGGTTTAGAGTTATTTTCTTTTTATTCGATTTTTTAAGCGATTTTGGAGGAAAACTTTGGCTTTCTTGTTGTTGTGGTTTAGAGTTATTTTCTTTTTATTTCGTTTTTTAAGCGATTTTGGAGGAAAACTTTGGCTTTCTGTTGTTGTGGTTTAGAGTTATTTTCTTTTTATTTCGATTTTTAAGCGATTTTGGAGGAAAACTTTGGCTTTCTTGTTGTTGTGGTTTAGAGTTATTTCTTTTTATTTCGTTTTTTTAAGCGATTTTGGAGGAAAACTTTGGCTTTCTTGTTGTTGTGGTTTAGAGTTATTTTCTTTTTATTTCGTTTTTTGCGATTTTGGAGGAAAACTTTGGCTTTCTTGTTGTTGTGGTTTAGAGTTATTTTCTTTTTATTTTCGTTTTTTTAAGCGATTTTGGAGGAAAACTTTGGCTTTCTTGTTGTTGTGGTTTAGAGTTATTTTCTTTTATTTCGTTTTTTAAGCGATTTTGGAGGAAAACTTTGGCTTTCTTGTTGTTGTGGTTTAGAGTTATTTTCTTTTTTTTCGTTTTTTTAAGCGATTTTGGAGGAAAACTTTGGCTTTCTTGTTGTTGTGGTTTAGAGTTATTTTCTTTTTATTTCGATTTTTTAAGCGATTTTGGAGGAAACTTTGGCTTTCTTGTTGTTGTGGTTTAGAGTTATTTTCTTTTTATTTCGTTTTTTTTAAGCGATTTTGGAGGAAAACTTTGGCTTTCTTGTTGTTGTGGTTTAGAGTTTTTTCTTTTATTTCGTTTTTTTAAGCGATTTTGGAGGAAAACTTTGGCTTTCTTGTTGTTGTGGTTTAGAGTTATTTTCTTTTTATTTCGTTTTTTAAGCGATTTTGGAGGAAAACTTTGGCTTTCTTGTTGTTGTGGTTTAGAGTTATTTTTTTTTATTTCGTTTTTTTTAAGCGATTTTGGAGAGAAAACTTTGGCTTTCTTTGTTGTTGTGGTTTAGAGTTATTTTCTTTTTATTTCGTTTTTTTAAGCGATTTTGGAGGAAAACTTTGGCTTTCTTGTTGTTGTGGTTTAGAGTTATTCTTTTTTTTCGTTTTTTAAGCGATTTTGGAGGAAACTTTGGCTTTCTTGTTGTTGTGGTTTAGAGTTATTTTTTTTTTTCGTTTTTTTTTTTTTTGGCTTTCTTGTTGTTGTTTTTTTTTAAGCGATTTTGGAGGAAAACTTTGGCTTTCTTGTTGTGGTTTAGAGTTATTTTCTTTTTATTTCGTTTTTTTAAGCGATTTTGGAGGAAAACTTTGGCTTTCTTGTTGTTGTGGTTTAGAGTTATTTTCTTTTTATTTCGTTTTTTAAGCGATTTTGGAGGAAAACTTTGGCTTTCTTGTTGTTGTGGTTTAGAGTTATTTTCTTTTTATTTCGTTTTTTAAGCGATTTTGGAGGAAAACTTTGGCTTTCTTGTTGTTGTGGTTTAGAGTTATTTTCTTTTATTTCGTTTTTTTAAGCGATTTTGGAGGAAAACTTTGGCTTTCTTGTTGTTGTGGTTTAGAGTTATTTCTTTTTATTTCGTTTTTTTAAGCGATTTTGGAGAAAACTTTGGCTTTCTTGTTGTTGTGGTTTAGAGTTATTTTCTTTTTATTTCGTTTTTTTAAGCGATTTTGGAGGAAACTTTGGCTTTCTTGTTGTTGTGGTTTAGAGTTATTTTCTTTTTTTTCGATTTTTTTAAGCGATTTTGGAGGAAAACTTTGCTTTCTTGTTGTTGTGGTTTAGAGTTATTTTCTTTTTTTATTTCGTTTTTAAGCGATTTTGGAGGAAAACTTTGGCTTTCTTGTTGTTGTGGTTTAGAGTTATTTTCTTTTATTTCGATTTTTTAAGCGATTTTGGAGGAAAACTTTGGCTTTCTGTTGTGTGGTTTAGAGTTATTTTCTTTTATTTCGTTTTTTAAGCGATTTTGGAGGAAAACTTTGGCTTTCTTGTTGTTGTGGTTTAGAGTTATTTTCTTTTTATTTCGATTTTTTTAAGCGATTTTGGAGGAAAACTTTGGCTTTCTTGTTGTTGTGGTTTAGAGTTATTTTCTTTTTATTTCGATTTTTTTAAGCGATTTTGGAAAAACTTTGCTTTCTTGTTGTTGTGGTTTAGAGTTATTTTCTTTTATTTCGATTTTTTAAGCGATTTTGGAGGAAAACTTTGGCTTTTGTTGTTGTGGGTTTAGAGTTATTTTCTTTTTATTTCGATTTTTAAGCGATTTTGGAGGAAAACTTTGGCTTTCTTGTTGTTGTGGTTTAGAGTTATTTTCTTTTTATTTCGATTTTTTAAGCGATTTGGAGGAAAACTTTGGCTTTCTTGTTGTTGTGGTTTAGAGATATTTTCTTTTTATTTCGATTTTTTAAGCGATTTTGGAGGAAAACTTTGGCTTTCTTGTTGTTGTGGTTTAGATTTTCTTTTTATTTCGTTTTTTAAGCGATTTTGGAGGAAAACTTTGGCTTCTTGTTGTTGTGGTTTAGAGTTATTTTTCTTTTTTATTTCGTTTTTTAAGCGATTTGGAGGAAAACTTTGGCTTTCTTGTTGTTGTGGTTTAGAGTTATTTTCTTTTTATTTCGTTTTTTAGCGATTTTGGAGAAAACTTTGGCTTTCTTGTTGTTGTGGTTTTATTTTCTTTTTATTTCGATTTTTTAAGCGATTTTGGAGGAAAATTTGGCTTTCTTGTTGTTGTGGTTTAGAGTTATTTTCTTTATTTCGTTTTTTAAGCGATTTTGGAGGAAAACTTTGGCTTTCTTGTTTGTTGTGGTTTAGAGTTATTTTCTTTTTATTTCGATTTTTTTAAGCGATTTTGGAGGAAAACTTTGGCTTTCTTGTTGTTGTGGTTTAGAGTTTTTTTTTATTTCGTTTTTTGCGATTTTGGAGGAAACTTTGGCTTCTTGTTGTTGTGGTTTAGAGTTATTTTCTTTTATTTCGTTTTTTAAGCGATTTGGAGGAAAACTTTGGCTTCTTGTTGTTGTGGTTTAGAGTATTTTTCTTTTTATTTCGTTTTTAGCGATTTTGGAGGAAAACTTTGGCTTTCTTGTTGTTGTGGTTTAGAGTTATTTCTTTTATTTCGTTTTTTTTTTAAGCGATTTTGAGGAAAACTTTGGCTTTCTTGTGTTGTGGTTTAGAGTATTTTCTTTTTATTTCGTTTTTTAAGCGATTTGGAGGAAAACTTTGGCTTTCTTGTTGTTGTGGTTTAGAGTTATTTTCTTTTTATTTCGTTTTTTAAGCGATTTTGGAGGAAAACTTTGGCTTTCTTGTTGTTGTGGTTTAGAGTTATTTTTTTTTATTTCTTTTTTTAAGCGATTTTGGAGGAAAACTTTGGCTTTCTTGTTGTTGTGGTTTAGAGTTATTTTCTTTTATTTCGATTTTTTAAGCGATTTTGGAGGAAAACTTTGGCTTTCTTGTTGTTGTGGTTTAGAGTTATTTTCTTTTTATTTCGTTTTTTAAGCGATTTTGGAGGAAAACTTTGGCTTTCTTGTTTGTGGTTTAGAGTTATTTTCTTTTTATTTCGTTTTTTAGCGATTTTGGAGGAAAACTTTGGCTTTCTTGTTGTTGTGGTTTAGAGTTATTTTCTTTTTATTTCGTTTTTTTTAAGCGATTTTGGAGGAAAACTTTGGCTTTCTTGTTGTTGTGGTTTAGAGTTATTTTCTTTTTATTTCGTTTTTTTTAAGCGATTTTGGAGGAAAACTTTGGCTTTCTTGTTGTTTGGTTTAGAGTTATTTTTTTTATTCGATTTTTTAAGCGATTTTGGAGGAAAACTTTGGCTTTCTTGTTGTGTGGTTTAGAGTTATTTTTTTTTTATTTCGATTTTTTTAAGCGATTTTGGAGGAAAACTTTGGCTTTCTTGTTGTTGTGGTTTAGAGTTATTTTCTTTTTATTTCGATTTTTTTAAGCGATTTTGGAGGAAAACTTTGGCTTTCTTGTTGTTGTGGTTTAGAGTTATTTTCTTTTTATTTCGATTTTTTAAGCGATTTTGGAGGAAAACTTTGGCTTTCTTGTTGTTGTGTTTAGAGTTATTTTCTTTTTATTTCGATTTTTTAAGCGATTTTGGAGGAAACTTTGGCTTTCTTGTTGTTGTGGTTTAGAGTTATTTTTTTTTATTTCGTTTTTAAGCGATTTGGAGGAAAACTTTGGCTTTCTTGTTGTTGTGGTTTAGAGTTATTTCTTTTTATTTCGATTTTTTAAGCGATTTTGGAGGAAAACTTTGGCTTTCTTGTTGTTGTGGTTTAGAGTTATTTTCTTTTTATTTCGATTTTTTAAGCGATTTTGGAGGAAAACTTTGGCTTTCTTGTTGTTGTGGTTTAGAGTTATTTTCTTTTTATTTCGATTTTTTAGAGATTTTGGAGGAAAACTTTGGCTTTCTTGTTGTTGTGGTTAGAGTTATTTTCTTTTTATTTCGATTTTTTTAGCGATTTTGGAGGAAACTTTGGCTTTCTTGTTGTTGTGGTTTAGAGTTATTTTCTTTTTTATTTCGATTTTTTAAAGCGATTTTGGAGGAAACTTTGGCTTTCTTGTTGTTGTGGTTTAGAGTTATTTTTTTATTTCGATTTTTTAGCGATTTTGGAGGAAAACTTTGGCTTTCTTGTTGTTGTGGTTTAGAGTTATTTTCTTTTTATTTCGATTTTTTAAGCGATTTTGGAGGAAAACTTTGGCTTTCTTGTTGTTGTGGTTTAGAGTTATTTTCTTTTTATTTCGATTTTTAAGCGATTTTGGAGGAAAACTTTGGCTTTCTTGTTGTTGTGGTTTAGAGTTATTTTCTTTTTATTTCGTTTTTTAAGCGATTTTGGAGGAAAACTTTGGCTTTCTTGTTGTTGTGGTTTTAGAGTTATTTTCTTTTTATTTCGTTTTTAAGCGATTTTGGAGGAAAACTTTGGCTTCTTGTTGTTGTGGTTTAGAGTTATTTTCTTTTATTTCGTTTTTTAAGCGATTTTGGAGGAAAACTTTGCTTTCTTGTTGTTGTTTGTTTTAAGAGTTATTTTCTTTTTATTTCGTTTTTTAAGCGATTTTGGAGGAAAACTTTGGCTTTCTTGTTGTGTGGTTTAGAGTTATTTTCTTTTATTTCGATTTTTTTAAGCGATTTTGGAGGAAAACTTTGGCTTTCTTGTTGTTGTGGTTTAGTTATTTTCTTTTTATTTCGTTTTTTAAGCGATTTTGGAGGAAATGGCTTTGTTGTGTGTTTAGAGTTATTTATTTTTTGGCTTTTGTTGTTTGGTTTAGTTATTTTTTTTATTTCGTTTTTTAGCGATTTTGGAGGAAAACTTGGCTTTCTTGTTGTTGTGTTTAGAGTTATTTTTCTTTTTATTTCGATTTTTTTAAGCGATTTTGGAGGAAAACTTTGGCTTTCTTGTTGTTGTGTTTAGAGTTATTTTCTTTTTATTTCGATTTTTAAGCGATTTTGGAGGGAAAACTTTGGCTTTCTTGTTGTTGTGGTTTAGAGTTATTTCTTTTTATTTCGTTTTTTAAGCGATTTTGGAGGAAAACTTTGGCTTTCTTGTTGTTTGTGGTTTTAGATTTATTTCTTTTTTTCGATTTTTTAAAGCGATTTTGGAGGAAAACTTTGGCTTTCTTGTTGTTGTGGTTAGAGTTATTTTCTTTTTATTTTCGTTTTTTAAGCGATTTTGGAGGAAAACTTTGGCTTTCTTGTTGTTGTGGTTTAGAGTTATTTCTTTTTATTTCGATTTTTTTAAGCGATTTTGGAGGAAAACTTTGGCTTTCTTGTTGTTGTGGTTTAGAGTTATTTTCTTTTTATTTCGTTTTTTTAAGCGATTTTGGAGAAAACTTTGGCTTTTTGTTGTTGTGGTTTAGAGTTATTTTCTTTTTTATTCGTTTTTTAGCGATTTTTGGAGGAAAACTTTGGCTCTTCTTGATTATTAGATTTTGATTTTGGGAGGAAAATTAGAGTTTTTCTTTTTATTTCGATTTTTTTAAGCGATTTTGGAGGAAACTTAGGCTTTCTTGTTTGGTTTTGGTTTAGTTATTTCTTTTTTTCGATTTTTTAAGCGATTTTGGAGGAAAACTTTGGCTTTCTTGTTGTTGTGGTTTAGAGTTATTTTCTTTTTATTTCGATTTTTGAGCGATTTTGGAGGAAAACTTTGGCTTTCTTGTTGTTGTGGTTTAAGAGTTATTTCTTTTTATATCGATTTTTTTTAGCGATTTGGAGGAAAACTTTGGCTTTCTTGTTGTTGTGGTTTAGAGTTATTTTCTTTTTATTTCGATTTTTTGAGCGATTTTTGGAGGAAACTTTGGCTTTCTGTTGTTGTGGTTTAGAGTTATTTTCTTTTTATTCGATTTTTAAGCGATTTTGGAGGAAACTTTGGCTTTTTGTGTTGTGGTTTAGAGTTATTTTCTTTTTATTTCGTTTTTTAAGCGATTTGGAGAAAACTTTGGCTTTCTGTTGTTGTGGTTTAGAGTTATTTCTTTTTATTTCGATTTTTAAGCGATTTTGGAGGAAAACTTGGCTTCTTGTTGTTGTGGTTTAGAGAATT
>NW_020870869.1:297727-317727 GCF_003789085.1 Penaeus vannamei | reverse complement strand
TTTATTTTTATGAGTCTGAATCTCACTTCATGCGACTTGCTTATCAATTTCACTGTTCTATTTTTGCTACTGTTGTTATGTAATTCTTTCTGTGGGATATATGTATTTTTCCCTGGTCAATGTCACTGTCGTTTTATATCATTCTTTTTCAAACTATATATCTTATTGATATTTTATTGCAACGAATATCATATTGTGTCTGTAATTGGCTTTTAAACTTGTATCTAACAGCATACCAACTCGCTGTTAATTGGATAAACATAATATTTTTTTTATCATTATCATAATTCTCTATATGACATCATAAGGTAATGAGGTAATTTATTTTACTTCTGTTCGATATTTTCCATATTTTGAGTTTATTTGATATACTTAACTGTTTATTTATTTATTTATTTTTATTGTGGGTTATCGTCGTTATTTCCCTTAGCTTTTATGTACCCATGTCTATTTATTCATTATATTCACTATTTTGTTATTTTTGTTATGTAGATCATATGTTTTATTGTTTTGTAATATTGTTATCATCAGCTGCATCGTGTATCTCTTCTGTACACATATGGAAATATGATTTTAAAATAATTCAGTATTCTTGCGTGGAATTCCTATCTTTTTTCTATTGTTTTTTTTTTTTTATGAGAGGACATAAAAGATTATTTCACAATAATCAGATAATCATTTCCAATATAACTGGTTCAAGTTTTACAATATTTACGAAAATTATTCTCAAAACATTCTTATGTAACAAATGCCTTGTTTACCCCCTCAAACAGCCCAGGTTAAGATCACAAATAAAAGTCAATGCACATATAACCATATTTTATTTTATTAACAATTACAACTAGATCAGCACGAGACGGTAACAACAAATTTATTAATTGTCATTATCATAATGAGTTAATTACAATATTGAGGCAATCCCGCGACCCAGGTCAGGTCAAGGAACTGACCAGGTCACTCAGACTGCCATTTGACGTGGTGATGACTGGAGGGGAAACAGCTGACCCATTTTCCCTCACTTGTTACTCGTGTACAAACCTCTAACTACTTTCCAAACTTGGGGGAGCATTTCATGAATCATATATTTGTCTTGTGTATTTGGGGATGTTTTTTATTTTTATCTTTTATCTATCCATTAAATATCGTATTGTTTCTTCTCCAGAATTCCGCTCTTTTGAACATTGTTTTAGATGCGGGCGGTGTGTGTATATATACATATGACATAAATATATATATATATATATATATATATATATATATATATATTATATAATATATATATATATATATAAGTTAATTTTTCCCCTCATGTAGTAGTTTCATTTTTTTCGTATGTGTATGCGGGGAAATTAGATTCACGAAACACTCTTTGACACTGATCTGACATTGGCGTAACAAGTGAAGGGCGTGTAGTAGCACTGTGTTCCCCCTGGTCATTAGATAAAGTGAGGAAGAGCAGGAGGCTCCGGACCAGACACAGAGATCAGGATGGCCGAAACTCAGGTTAGTTCCTCAGGGACTTTCGACCGTCTTGGTAGAAACCGACCGTGGTGAGCATCGGCGTCACGAGAAATTCATCATTCTTCAAAAAATTGTTTCTTTATATTATTACTATTTTTTTTTTAAATATATCATCCTTGATTCACATAATTTATCTTATTTCGCGTGTACGTAAATCGTCATAGATATACGGGTGTCTATCCACTATGAAAGAATTCTTACCCTTTCATAAAAAATAAAACATAAGACCTTATATTATGACTAAAAGGACTAACGATATTTTTTTTTTTTTTTCAAAGAAAGAACGAAGGAGTTCTGCATCTTGTCCGGTTACACGGCTACCAGGGTTGGCTAGATCCCTACAGAGAGAGAGTACACAGATTTACCTACCTCACGTATATCTCGTTTAGAGGCGCTTATTTATGGTATTTTTTATTTTTTTTTTTATTTTTTTTTTTTTGTAAATCATTTTTAGAATATTTTTTGTTGGTTTCCATTTGTTCGCGAACGCTCCAATTTTGAACTGGAGAAACTTCGCGAATGTTCTGCACTTCAGTGAAGAGAAGGCATTTCTTTTTTTTTTTAATAATTAAAAAAAAAACTCTTTGGCAATTTCACACTGTTGATTGTCATACCTCTATCTCTTCGCTAGTGTAAAAAGAGGGTGAAAGAGACCATCCGTAAATTAAAAAAAAATTAAAAATTGCGGCTGGCGAGAGGGCGTGAAACTCTTCGGCGATTCTTCCAGAGCGACAGGTCAAGGGGCGAAGGTCGAGGGCGGAGAGGACGCCCAAGGGACACGGGGAGGGCGCTCGAGGGCGCTGGACGTCCCCTGTCTCCCTGGTTAGAAAACGAACCTCTCTCTCTCTCTCTCTCTCTCTCTCTCTCTCTCTCTCTCTCTCTCTCTCTCTCTCTCTCTCTCTCTCTCTCTCTCTCTCTCGGCGTCGCCCCAACGCGGGCGCCGCGAGAGAGGAGGGGAGCCGAGGCAAGCCCTCTGTCCGGAGATCGTCCCGGACTCCCAGGGGAGGTCGAGGAGCAGACTGGGGACGCTTCTCTCGTCGGAAAGCGGCTCCCGAGGGGCCTGGCTTCGCCCCGGCGGGCGCCCTTGCGTCGAGGTCCCGTGAACACCTAAAGGGGGCAAAGGTCGAGCTCCCTTCGGCGGCGCCCTCCCTCTAGGTATCTCCAGGGCGCCTCGCGAGCGCCTCCCGCCGCCTCCTGCCGCGGGGGGCGGGGTGTTCCTACAGGAGCGCGGCGAGAGGCCCCGCGGGCTCCTGCAGGAACGAGATCCCTCGCCAGCTCGAAAAAACGCCATAAATGAAGATAGTGGAAGACGCCGACTTTACAATCACACAAAATTAACTTATTAACCAAAGTTGTACGTAAATGGAGACATGGTTGTGCCAACTAAAATATAGCACCATTTACACAAATGACAGACTGAGTCACAGTATAAAACTGACATTTACAGCAGCTATAACCGAAAAATGTTAATACAAGACACAAGGAAATTGAACACTGACTCTTTATACCAATGATTGGTATGCAAAACGATTCACAAAGAATCCTGAGAACATTAATGCAGCTCTAAGTCCTTCAGCGATAAGTTGGCTCATGGCCCCAGCCGGGCGCGGCGGCCCCTGCTCTCGGGCCCGACACGCAAGGGTAGCGTCGGCAAACGCGTCACTGGTATCACTGCCAAGGAATAGTCGTGCCCAAGGGGGGGGGGGAGCCGTTAACGCTTCTGTTCACTAAAGAGTCAGTGGCACTCCCGGCACTGGGACACACTTGAGGGTCACTCCCGAGCATGGTACGGCCCCCGGGCACTCGCCGTCCCTCACGGCCTCTGCGCGGCGCACTACACAAGCCAGGGTTGAGCCACTACTCTACACTGAGGCAGCCGAAGTCCTGGCAGCTGGAGCCACTACTATGTACACGCGGGCGACACTGGGCACTCTAACACCACTACGTATAAATAAGACGTGAAACATTGGCACATTTATACATTTATACAGAGGAGGACGAGCTCCTCGGGAGCCCGTCACCCCGACTGGGAAGGGCGTCGTCATCACGTGTCCTTCGTCGGCGCCCCCTCTAACAGGTCCTTGTGATAGGCTTCGTTGAGGGAATGGGCGTTGCGCTTCCGGCGGGCGCTGAAAAGTTTGTTGCAGCCTTCCACCGTGCAGCGGAACAGCTCCGAGGCGTGCACCTCCTCGTAGTGACTCTTGAGGCCCACGCCGTCCTCGAAGACCTTGTGACAGAACCTGCAGGGCATGTTCCCGTCGCGGTCGGGGGACGGGAGGTCGTCCTCCAGGTTGTACACCCAGTCCCGCTCGAGGGCCTCGGAGCTCGTGGTGGTGGTGGTGGTCGCGGCGACGACCTCGGAGGGCGGCGGCGAGGAGGAGGGGGCCTCGGAGGCGGGGGTGGGTCCCGTGACGGTGGGGCGGTGGTGGTGGTGGGTGGTGACTGGGGGACGGGGTGCTGGAGCGGTCTTTCCGCTCGTCCCCGGGAAGGTTGTTGTTGGCGGCGAAGTGGGGGAGGAGGTTCGGAAGGAAGAAGTGGGGGGGAGGGTGGGTGGCCGGGGGCAGGCCGCGCCGCCCCCGCTCACGCCCCCGCCGCCTCCGCCGCCGCCGCCGCTGCCGCCGCGGTCGCCGTTGAATAAGGACTCGGCCAGGGAGGTGGGGATGTGGGCCTTGAGCGCGTCCAGGCCGAGGGGGAGGCCGGCCGGGTCGGAGTAGAGGCGCGCCAGCAGCTCGGGGTTGAGGGCCGGGTTGAAGGGCAGGCCGGGGAAGCCCATGCCGGGGAAGCCTGGCGCGTCGGACGAGGTGGAGAGGAGCTTCCTGTGCAGGTTGAGGTTGGAGGAATGGCGCGGGCGCGACTACGCTTGAGGGGAAGGCGGCGTTTGCAGCCCCACCGTGCACTTGTGCATGAGCTTGAGGTGCACGTTGGTAGGCGTCTTGACGCCGAAGTGGTTCTGGAATATCTTCCCGCACGCTATGCAGCGCCGCGGGTTCTCCTTGTCCATGGGGATGTCGAGGCTGCTGAGGAAGCCGCCCTCGCCCGAAGTGGAAGCGCCGTCCGAGTCCTCCGAGGGCGAGCCGGGGTGGAGGTCCTATCGCTGTCAGGGGGTCACTTGCCTGGGACTCGAAGAGGGTGACGCCGTTGCCGAGGGCGCCATCGGGAGGCCAAGTGACGCCGATGCGTTTGGGGGCATCGTGCCAGTGAGGTGTGCGAAGTGACCCTGGACAGGTCCTCGCAGGTGCCAACGTGTCCACGGCTTCGTCGTAGCTGGAGAGGAGACCTTGCGGTTGCGTGCCCGTTTCCCTTGTCGCCGGGTTTCCTTTTGCCGTTCTCTTCGAGCTCTTGTCCCCAAGAGTCCTTCGTCCGTCCGGTGAGTCGTGTCGTCGTCGTCGTCGTCGTCGTCGGGATCCTCGTGGTCCGTCGAATCTGAAGGCGAATTCGTGGCGGGTTGGCTCTTGCGTTTCCGCTTGTTTGTTGGAGGGGGGACGCCGACGGGTTCTCCCCCTTCATGCTGTGGGCGTCGACGCTCATGCTGTCGTCGTCCATGTCGCCATCCAGGCTGTGAAGCGTCCGTCCAGACGGGCTGTCCATGGGGGCCTCCTCGCTATGGCCGACGGACCCGTGGAAGCCGCCGTAGTCGGTCCTCCACATGCCGTCCTCCCTGCTGCGCATGCTCAGGTCCAGGGAGGACTTGCCCATGGCGTGCTGCATCTCCAGCGTGCGCCGCTGCAGCTCCAGGGCCTGCTTGTGGAGGTCCTCTGTGGCCGCCGCCGAGGGTGGGATGAAGGGCAGGCCGGTGAGCGGGTTGATCCCGCTGAACTGCCCGGGGAAGGAGCTCAGGGGAGGGAAGCCGGCGGGCGGCTGGAACTGCTGCGGCTGGAACCCGTGGGCCATCATGACCGGGTGGCCGCTGGACGTCCGTCCGTCGTGCGGGGAGATCTTGCGGCGCACGTGCGGCGTGTGCAGCTTGGGGTTCGGGTTGGCCGAGTGGCGGTTCCTGGAGCGCCGCGAGCTGAACATCATGTTGCAGCCCTCGACGGTGCACTTGTGCATCTCCCGCAGGTGCACGGCGGAGAAGTGGATCTTGAGGGCGCCCTTGTCGCAGAAGGTCTTGAGGCAGACGTTGCACTGCACGCGCTTCTTGCCCGTCACGGGGTTGATCAGCGACGTCCCGAGGTTGATGGGGTTCCACGACCTCTTCCCCGGCGTGCTGGGTCCGCCCCCGGGGGAGTGCGGCCTCGGGGGCATGGGTAACGTGGTCGGGGTGGCGGAGGTAGCGACCGTGGTGGAGGTGGTGGAGAGGTTGAGGGCCGTGGTGGAGGCGGCGATCGCGATGTCGTCGTCCTCGCTGGTGTAGTCCGTCGGAGGGTCGCTGTTGACGGACACGGGCGTCGGCGGGGGCTGGTGGGTGGCGGTGGCGGCCAGGGGCGTCACGCTCCCGCTGCTCACGCTCACCGGCGCCGCCTGCCACCGCCGCTGCCGCCGCCCGCCGCTACTGGCTGGGCTGGTGACGCCGCCCGCGCGCGTGCGTGAAGGAAGGGCTCGGCGGAGGCGCGGGCTCGGACTCTGCGGCTCCTTGCGGAAGTCGAAGGGCTGCATGCTCTGCAGGCGGTTGAGGGGCGAGCCGTCCATGGGACTAGTGGGGGAGCCGAAGCTGTTGGGGAGAGACCCGTTGTTGGGGGAGAGGTTGGGGAGCGAGACGGGCGGGACCGGGAGGCGCAGCATGGACAGCGCCGACGACGCCAGCTGCGGGTTGGCCAGCAGGGAGGTGGCCAGGGAGGGGTGGCGGCCGCCAGAGGTTGGATGCCAGCGACGCGGCCGACAGGGGCGGCGGCGCGGGCGGGAGGCCTGCGGGGCCCGTCGGGGGCGGGGGGCGCAGGAGCGAGCTTGGGTCGCCGCGCATGAACGGGTTGAACAGCATGTTGGTCCGCTCCAGGAACTTCTTCAGGTCGGAGTCGATGCTCTTGCCCATCTCCGCCTGCGGCTGCGGCTGCGGCTGATGGGGGTGGTGCTGCGCGGGGTGCAGGTGCGGCTGCTGATGCTGCGAGCGGGGCGGCTCGTCCCTGCGGCTCTCCTCCCGCCGGATGTCCTCCCGGAAGTCCCTCAGGAGGTCCCTGTCGCGCATGTCCCTCGCGTCCCGGTGTCCGTCGCGCTGGAGGGCGTCGCGGTGCATTTCCCTGTGGGAGTCGCGGAAGGCGTCCCGGTGGGAGTCTCTGAGAGTGTGCGTGTCCCTCAGGACGTCCCTGTGAGAATCTCGCAGGCTATCCCTGTGGGAATCCCTCATGGAGTCCCTGTGAGAGTCTCTGAGCGTGTCCCTGTGCGAGTCCCGGATGGAGGGCGTGTGGTCGGGGCGCGGCGACGCCCCCTCGTGCTGCAGGAGCTGCTGGGCGATGGCGCGCGTCTCGCCGAAGCGCAGGAACTGACGCAGCACCAGCGTCTCCTCGTCGGTGCTCATCATGTGCCAGCTGTGCAGCACGTTCCCCTGGCGGTCCTGCGGAGGGAGACGAACGGCGGTTAGGGATCTCGTTGCGGACTTTTCCCGGGATCAAACAGATAAAAAAAAGGGTAAAAATATCTCCCACGTTCATTTCCGAGATGCCGCATCGCTATATCACTATCATAATTAACTCGAATGATGAAGTAAGACAATGAAAACACCGACGAAGCATCATTTCTGACAGAAGAAAAAAATAGACGAGAACAAGACGATAAAGACACAGGCGAAGAGGAGGAGGAGGGGAAGGGAAAGAAAGGAAGGAAAGGGAAGACAGAAGGAGATTGCAGACTTGAGGGAAGGGGGAGGCAGAAGAAGGAAGAAGAAGAAGAGGAAAGAAAATGGAGGCAGGGAGGGAAAGAAGGGAGTGGGAAGTAGGAGGGAGAGAGGGGAAGAAGGTGGAGGGAAGCAGGGGAGAGAGGAGGGGGAGAGGGGGTGAGGGGAATCTTGAATGAATGCCACCCCGGAAGATGTCTTACACAGGTACAATTAAAAACACTTTCCCTGACAAGACCACTCAAGGCTAAGCTTGTGTGTTCTTAGAATAGCGGGGAGGGAGGGGGGGGGGCGCCATCTACCTCCTGAGTGAGCTTTCGCCTTCACGTTTAATGAGGAAGATGGTTTACTTCTGTGAGGAAAGGTGGGGTTGGAGGGAAGGAGGAGGTGATGAGGGAAGAGGTGATGGGGGAGGCGAGGAGAGAGGAAGAGAGAGAGACAAGAGAGAAGGAGGAGGAAGAAGAAGCAAATTAGGGAGAGGAGAGGAGACGAAGCAAATTAGGGAGAAGGAGGAAGAAGAAGAAGCAAATTAGGGAGAAGGAGGAGGAAGAAGAAGCAAATTAGGGAGAAGGGAGAAGGAGGTGAGGGAGGAGAATGAGAATGGATGGGGAGAGGGAAGAGGGAGAAGAAGATAGGAAAGAGAAGGGGAATGGGAAGGAGGAGAAGAAGAGAATGGGAGAGAGGAAGAGGAGATGGATGGGAGGATGAAAATGACAAGGAGGGAGGGGTGGAGGGAAAGGAAAGTGTCAAGGGAGAAAGAGGGGGAGGGGGGGGGGGGAGAAGGGAGGGAGTGGAGTTGAATGCGAAATAAGGGAGAAAAATAAACGTATAGTAAAAGATAACATAAGGAACTGTTGCAAAAAAGATAAACGATAAAAAAACAAACACAATAATAATTATAATAATAACGACAATAATGATAATAACAATAATGGTAATAACGATTAAATGATAATTGATTAAAATGCTTAAACGATAATAATAATTAAAAATAACAGTACTACTACTACTAATGATAATAATAATAATGATAATAATCAATAATAATATAATAAATAATAATAATAATGAATAATGATAAAATAATAAATAATAATAATAATAATAATTATTAAATAATAATAAGCCGAGATGGAAAAAGACAAAGAAATCCGACAAAGACGAGAAATTAATTAATTAATTAAGATCCTTGAAGAAAAAAAAGGCACTTGACACAAACGAGGAGATAAGAGATGAGAAGGAAGGGAGAGAGATAGAGGGGAGAGAAGGAAGGGAGAAAGAGAGGGGAGAAGGGAGGAGAGATGGGGGGGGGAAGAGGGGAGGAGGGAGGAAGGGAGGGAGGCATTCAAGAAGGCAAAAGGTGACTTCTGTAAATAATGATAATGACGATAATGACGATAATGATAATAATATTAACAGTAATAATAATAATAAAGATATGAATAGGAAAATAATAAGTAAACAATGAACGATTAATATAATAAGTAAATACATACATGAACAGAAACAATAAATAATGATAGAAATAGAATAATAAAGAAGACAACAACACTAATGGTCATTAATGACACCGAAAGACTAATGACACAAATCCCCCCACCCACCCCACCCCAGAAAATAAGTATAAATGAAAACAACATGATAATAATAATAATAATAATAATGAATATAATAATGTAATAATAATGATTAATAATAATAATAATAATAACATCAACAACAACAACAACAACAACATAATGATAATAATGAATAATGATAATAATAATAATAATAATAATAAAGTTAATATATAATAATAATAATAATAATAATAATAATAATAATAATAATAAAAAAGCAGAAATAAATGGCAAAGAGGACGAATAAAAATTATTTCCGGTCGTTGTAGCGGCGAGCAAGCGATTGTCATAATTGCCGCTAATAGAGGAAGACCAGTTCATACAGTGGAAGGTTGTTCATCACTCCACGGCAATTAGGGGACCTCGATGACAAAGCAATTAGCATTAATAACCGTGATTGAGTGTGGGTTTTGGCCGCGACTCATTGGTTTCTGAGTGGGGATTCGGGATCAGAGTTGTGATTCGGGATTTGTGGTTTTCTGTTGGCGGGGTTGGTGGGGGTGGAGGGGGAAGATTTCAGTTTTGGAGGGTGAGGAGTGTTGGAGGTGGGGTGGGGTGGGGGAAGGTGGAGAGGTGGGGGTGGGGGTGGTGGTGAAGGAGGAGGAGAGATGGAGGTGGAGGTGGAGGTGGAGGAGCAGAGTGGGGAAGAAGCAGAAGGAAAGGAGGAAAAAAGCGAAAAAAAGAAAAAAGAAAAAAGCGAGAAAGAAGAAAAAAGCGAGAAAAAATGGTATATTAGAGAAAGTAAATAAAATATATAAAATAAAGAGAAGACAGAAAACACACACACACGCAAACAAACAATAAAAAAAAAATAACATCTATCCCAAGACGACACTCTCCTCAGTGTCCCCCAACACACACACACACACACACACACACACACACACACACACACACACACACACACACACAAACACACACACACACACACACAAAAAAAAAAAATTAAAAACCCTCTTAAGTATTATACGCCAAGAGTACTTATATTACAATGGTGCACGACATCAGTCTCAAGATATCCGTGCCTTCATAAATTTGCAGGATTCTACCGCATTAGCACAGATATATGCAAATGAGGAAGGACGTTGACATGCAGACTAGAAGAAGGAGGAGGTTTTCAGCGCGTTGGTGCGGGAGGACTTGTGAGGGTGAGGGAGAGGATGAGGGGGGATTATGAGGGTGAGGGGGTGATGGGGGTGAGGTGAGGATGAGGGGGAGGGTGAGGGGGTTTTGAGGGTGAGGGAGGGGTGGGGGAGGATGAGGGGGGGTTATGAGGGTGAGCGGGTAGGGGAAGATGAGGATGAGGGGATTATGAGGGTGAGTGTGAGGATGAGGGTGGCGGGTAGGGGAAGATGAGGGTGAGGGAGAGGATGAGGGTGAGTGTGAGGGTGAGGGGGGTTATGAGGGTGAGCGGGTAGGGGAGGATGAGGGGATGAGGGGGAGAGGGGGAGAGGGAGGATGATGAGGGTGAGGGGGATTAAAGGGTGAGGGGTGGGGGAGGATAAGGGAGAGTGTGAGGGACGGTGAGGATAAGGGTGATGGGGAAGGAGGAGGAGGAGGGGAGACTGAGGATGATAATGATAATAATTATGATAATATGTAATCATCATTATCTTAATAACAACATCAACAATAACAACAATAATAACAACAGTGATGATAATAATAATGATAATAACAATTACGATAATGATGCTACATTGATTAAGTGATTAATTAATGAACAAACACATGTATCATTAAAAAAAACGTAAACAGAACAAACAAAAGTAAAAAGAACAAAAAAGAACAAAAAAAAAAAAAAAAAAAAAAAAAAAAAATATATATATATATTATCTCTAAGCAAACGCAAACACGCGGAAGAGAACGAAACATTATGAAACATGCTCTCGACGTGTCCATGTAGTTAATTGCATCAGATAAAAGTGTAAAAATACAATAGAAATATTCATAGAAGTCGAGAAGGTCAAACCGAAATATCCTGTGACAAATTTCCGCCAAAAGTTAGAAGAAGAAAAAGAAGAAGAAGAAGAAGAAAAGGAAGAAGAAGAAGAAGAAGAAGAGGAGAAGAGAAGAAGAAGAAGAAGAAGAAGAAGAAGAAGAAGAAGAAGAAGAAGAAGATGAAGAAGAAAAAGAAGAAGAAGAAAGAAGAAGAAGGAGAAAGAAGGAGAAGAAGAGAAGAAAGTATAATAGTGGTAGTTGTAGAAGAAGAAGGAGGAGGAGAAGAAGGAAACATAGTTGTAGTAGTAGTAGAATAAGGAGAAGAATAAAAAAAAAAAGAGAAAATGACGAAGAAGAAGCAGTAGTAGTTGTAGTAGAAGGAGATGGATAAGAAGAACAACAAAAAGATGGAGAAAGGAAGAAGTAATAATTATAGTAGTAGAAGAAAGAGAAGAAAAAGAAGAAAATGATGAAGAAAGCAGTAGTAGTAGTTGTGTAGAAGATGGATAAAAAGAAGAAAGAAAAGAAGAAAAGGAATAAGTAGTAATAGTAGTAAAAGAAGAAGAAGGTGACAAAGAAAAATAGATAATCCGTAGGCAGGAAATATACACAAATAGGAAATAGATTTGCATAAAAAAGGAGAATGAAAAGTTTGCGAACACCAAATGCACAATCATATTCCAAACATCGCCATTTATATATACATAAAAAAAACCGCCCCCAAAAAAAAAAGCTTGAGACGATAAGAATTAAAAACGTAAATCCACACGTTCGCCCACGAGCGATGATCGACCTTCTAATACGACGAAATAAGGGCGGAATTACTCTTTCTCTCTCTCTCTCTCTCGCTCAAGAAGCACGAATGATAAAAAGAACACCTACCCTCATCCCCTCCCTTACCCCCCCCACCCTCTCTCACCCCCATAACCCCTTCATCTGGCCCCTCCCCCCCTCCCCTCCCATGTTAAGTCCCCGCGTCAACATTTTCACATTAAAAAGGACATTGGAGTGACAATTTCGAATTACTGAAGAGCCGAGGGAGACAGCTGACGGAAGGGAGAGGGGAGGGGAGGGGGGAGGGTTGGGGGACTGACAAGGGAAGGGTTGAGGGAGGGATGGAGGGGATGGGGGGGGGGCGAAGAGGGGGAAAAGACGTTCCTTCTGCTCTTTTTTTTTTTTTTTTTTTGTCACGGTGTCGCAAACTTTGGATGTATCTTGACGTTTGCAAGGGGGAAGGGGAGGGGGAGGGGAGGGGAGACGCAGAAAGGTTAGGGAAATGGGGAAGGAGAAGATATATATATATATATATATATATATATAATATAATATATATATATATATATATATATATATAAAATATATATATATATATATATATATATATATATATATATATAATATATATATATATATATATATATATATATATATATATATATATATATATATATATATATATATATATATATATATATATATATATATAATATATATATATATATATATATATATATATATATATAGAGAGAGAGAGAGAGAGAGAGAGAGAGAGAGAGGAAGGAAGGAAGGGAGAGAGAGAGAGAGAGAGAGAGAGAGAGGAAGGAAGGAAGAGAGAGAGAGAGAGAACGAGAGTTAGAGAAAGAGAAGGGAGAGAGAGAAGGAAGAGGAGAAGGAAAAGGAGGAAAAGGAGGAAGCGGAAAAAAATAGAAAAGAAGAGGAGGATAGTTTTCTTAGACATAACTGACATGCAACCAACTCCCTCCCCCCCTCCCCCCTCCCCCTCCTCTTTAAAAAAAAATGACACCACGACATATTTCGACAAAAAGTAACGACAAAACAACCCCTCCCCCCACCCCTTACCCTCCCCCCACTAACCCCCAACCACCCTTCCAAATTCACCTTATGATGGAAGTCTTAATGATTCCCCCGACATGCAAGCCCCCCCCCCCTCCTTCCCACCACCACCCCACACACCTTCCCCCTCCTACCCCCAACCCCACACACCCCTCCCCTCCTCCCCTCCCCCCGATTCTTCAATTCTTCTTCTTTCTTCTCTTTTCTAAGATGCATGAGTATATGTGCGTAAGCATGTATACGCATGTAAACTCAAAACATGTATGTGTGTATTGAGCTCATGTGCGTATACATACAGAAATTAAGATGTACATGTACTCTGCCGTAGAAACATGCACTCGCCGACCCACACACACACACCTACGTCCCTACCCCCACACCCTTCCCCCCCCCCACTCATACCCTCACCCCTTCCCATATCCACTCATTCCCCCCCCCCGCACGCTAACCTCCCCCCCCCCACACCCACACACCGCCCATACCCCTACTCCTTACCCGCACCTTCACCCCAACCACACACACACCCACTACCCCCACACACTAAACCCACACACACATAACCCGCACACCCCCCGTCACATCACCGCCCACACATACCTCCCCGTCCCTACCCCTCACCCGCCCCACAACCGCCACACAAACCTCCTATCCCCCCTCACCTCCCCCCCTCTCACACCCACACCGCCACACATACCTCCCCGTCCCTCCTACCCCTCCCTCACCCCACCCTCACCACACAGCCCCACACCCACACAGCCCCACATACCTCCCCGTCCCTCCTACTCCTCCCCAATCCTTACACACCGGCCACACATACCTCCCGTCCCTCTACCCTCCCCTACTCCTCACCCCCACCACACAGCCCCACACTCACACCACCACACATACTTCCCCGTCCCTACCCCTCCCCCCTCATTCCCCCACAACAACACGCCACCATCACCCGTCCCTCCCCCTCCCCCTCATTCCCACCCCCACACCGCCACACATACCTCCCCTCCCCCTACCCCTCCCCCCTCATTCCCAACCCCACACCTACCTCCCACCCCTCCCCCATCCCCCCCTCACCCCCCCTCTCACCCCCTACACCACCACACATACCTCCCTCCTCTCTCACCCCTCCCTCCCCCCCTCCCCCCTACACCCGCCACACATACCTCCCCGTCCCTCCACCCCTCCCTACCCCTCACCCCACAACACAGCCCCACACCCACACACAACATACTTCCCCGTCCCTACCCCTCCCCCCTCATTCCCCCATCACCCCCTCACCCACAACCCCACACGTACCTCCCGCCCCCGCCTCCCCCCATCCCCTCACCCTCACCCCCCCCCCCACCCCCCCACCCCTTCTTCTCAAGTGCGGTGGCCCCGCTGTGACACGCCGAGTCTCCACGCTTCCGATGTGTTGGGAGAGAATTTGCGTTTTTCCGTTTTCGCTTTTTTTTTCTCTCGCTTTTTTTTTTTTTTTTTTTTTTCGTAAGTTAACCCTAACCGCAGTATAAGTATACGCTACATCCGGTCGCTGACGTTCTGCCTGGGAAATTGTGTACATATGTGTACCTTTATGCATGTGTATCTGGAGTAGGGACTGTATGTGCACCGTCTATATATGTCTGTACGAATAGACAGAGCGATAGATAGACAGTCTGGATAGATAGGTATATAGATACAGATAAAGATAAACAGATGACATAGACACTTATTGATAGATAGAAAACAGATGACATAGACAGTTAAAGATAGATAGAAAACAGATGACTTAGACACTTATTGATAGATAGAAAACAGATGACATAGACACTTATTGATAGACAGAAAACATGACATAGACAGTTATAGATAGATAGAAAACATGACATAGACACTTACAGATAGATAGAGATAGACTAATAAGCACTATTTACTAATATGCAAATTTACTATTAATATAACCCCGCCACTATTTCCTATTCTTTCGGGATCATGAATATCTTCACCATCCTCATTATCATCAATACTTTTGCTTCTCCTTAACTAGCGAAGCTAAGTAAATACAAGGTGTTTGACACTCACATCCGCCAGGTAGAGGGGGAGGGAAGGGAGGGGAAGGAAGGGGAAAGGGGAAAGGGAAGGGAAGGGAAGGGAGGGAAGGGAAAGGGAAGGAGGGAGGGAGGGGAAGGGAGGAAGGTGGGGGATAAGGGTTGGGGGGGGATAGGTAGAGGGGGAAAGGGAAGGGAAGGGAAGGAGGGGGAGGGAAGGGAAGGGAAGGGAAAGGAAAGGGAAGGGGAGGGAAGGGGGGATAGGGTTGGGGGGGGGGGGGGGGTAAAGGGTACAGTCCTAAATTAACAGACTTTAGTAGTTGAGAATGGGAGGGAGGGAAGGAAGGAGAGGAGGGAGGGAAGGGGAGGAGGGAGGTAGGAAGGAAGGAGGGAGGGAAGGAGAGAAGAGGGAGATGAAAGAAGGGAGTAAGGAAGGGAAGGGGGGAATGATGAGGGGAAGGAGAATGGAAGAGGGTGAAGACAGATGGATAATTTGACAGACAGGCAGACAAACAGACAGACAGATAGACAAACAAACGGACAGAGAAGGTGTCGCCGTGTCTGAGTTGAGGAGGGGGGGGGGGGGGTAGAGAAGGGGGTATCTGGAGACGGTGTTACCTCGAGACGTCAAAGAAATTTTGGAATTTGGGGTATTATTTCAATTTCTATCTCTTTCTCTCTCTCCCTCTTCCTTTCCTTTCCGCCTTAATTTTTCTTTCCCTCTCTGTCTTCTACTTCCTCTCCTTCTTCCACTCCCACTTCAACCTCTCTCCTCTCCCTCTCCCTCTCTCTCTCTCTTCCGCTTCCCTCTCCTCTTCCACTCCCACTTCAACCTCTCTCCTATCCCTCTTCCTCTCCCTTCCTCTCCCCCTTTCCCTTACTCCATCTCTCTTTTTTATTCACTCAATTCCTCTTTCGTCCCCATTTCTTCCCTCCCTCTCCTTATTTATCCTCCCTCCATCCTATTCTTATCACGTTCTCTTGCATTTATTCCACGTAACCTATCCATTTACCCCATCCGGCTCTACCCTTTCTCATTATCCATTATCCCTTCTCCCTGTCCGTTCCCCCTCCCCCCTCACCCCCCCCTCTCTCTCTCTCTCTCTCCCATGGTCACCTTAACAAGCACCATCGCCTTACCATTATCTCTACTTAATGACCGTTTTTCTTCGTCGTCATCCAGATCGCTACTTGTTTTTATTTTTGTTTTTATTTTTTTGTTTTTTTTTTTTTTTGTTCTATTTTTTTTATTATTGTCGTTTTGTTTTTTTTGTTCTTGTTGTTATCACAATCACCATTTACTCTCACTCTCTTCTGTCTCTCTTTTTCCTCTCTCTCTTACTGTCTCTCTTTTCCTCTACCAACCCCCCCTACCCCACCAACCCCCTACCCCACCAACCCCCCCCCTCCCCCCCTCCCCCCCATACGCCAAGACCCCCCAGCAATAGCCTCTTCCGACCCCCGAACCGGCCATTAAACCCGCTAACCCGTAACTCTTCGATTTATTTGTCCGGATGCTTTGAAAAATATCGTTCGAAATTATCCGTTGACGATATTGATGTGTCCTGATGCCGGTTGCAGTCGGGTCTCCTCTCTCTCGCGCCGTCGTCTTCGGGTTCTTCTCTCTCTCTCTCTCTCTCTCTCTCTCTCTCTCTCTCTCTCTCTCTCTCTCTCTCTCCTCTCTCTCTCTCCTCTCTTCTCTCTCCTCTCTCTCTCTCTCTCTCTCTCTCTCTCTCTCTCTCTCTCTCTCTCTATGGCGTTCTCTCTGCGTTCTCTTTGCTCTTTTTTTTGTTGTTGCTGTTTCGTTCTCTCTTTTTGTTTCTGGCTATCTTTTTTTTTTTTTTTTTTTTTTTTGGTTATCTGGATTAGCTGTCTGTGTCTTTCTGTCTGTCTGTATTTTTCTTTGTTTCGCTTTCTCTCTGTCTGTCTTTTCTTTATCTCTCTCTCTCTCTCTCTCTCTCTTTCTCTCTTCTCTCTCTCTCTCTCTCTCTTCTCTCTCTCTCTCTCTCTCTCTCTCTCTCTCTCTCTCTCTCTCTCTCTCTCTCTCTCTCTCTCTCTCTCTCTCTCTCTCTCTCTCTCTCCTCTCTCCATCTCCTCTCCTCTCTCTCTCTCTCTATTTCTCACCTTCTCCTTCTCCCTCTTTCCTCCCCTCTCCTCTCTTCCCCCCTCTCCCTTCACACCTCCACCCCCTCCCCCATCCTCCCCCTTCCTTCTCTCTCTCTCTCCTTTCTCTCTCTTTCTCACCTCCCGTTCTCTCTCTCTCTATTCGGATAATTATGACATACGTTACCCGCCGCCCGGATTGCTCGGTTGACGCCCACGACAACGGATTAAACAACAGGATTACCATGATTTTCGCGGATATATCACTGCCGATAACATGACAGCGTAAGAGGAGTCGCCTGTCATTACGGCCGCGGTCGTTATAGGAAGGGGTTTCGCTCTATAGGAACGCACCGCACCGTCGGCGTCCGCTTGGTTTTTTTTTTTTTTTTGGACCTTGCTATGACGGACGGACACTTGGCCTCGTTATAACGACCGGATACATGGCCTCGCTATAAACGACCGGACACTTGGACTCGCTATAACGACCGGACACTGGATTCGCTATAACGACCGGACACTTAATCTTGCTATAACGACCGGACACATGACCTCGCTATAACGACCGGACACATGACCTCGCTATAACGACCGG
Organism: Penaeus vannamei; assembly: GCF_003789085.1. Taxonomy (NCBI): domain Eukaryota; kingdom Metazoa; phylum Arthropoda; class Malacostraca; order Decapoda; family Penaeidae; genus Penaeus; species Penaeus vannamei. The sequence continues at coordinate 300,303 of NW_020870869.1, read as the reverse complement.
ACACATTACCTCGCTATAACGACCGGACACTTGGACTCGTTATAACGACCGGGCACTTGACCTCGCTGTAAGGACCGGACACATGACCTCGCTATAACGACCGGACACATGACCTCGCTATAACGACCGGACAACTTTTGAAGACGGGCGGGCGTTGTATCTGAGTCCTTGGGAGACACGGAGGGAAAAACTATGACAGTTCAATTTTATTTCGCCTTCCGGAAGAAACGATCGGGGTGGGGGGTGGGGGAGGGGGTGGGGGTGAGGGGGGGGTTGATACCTCAAGGTCCTGAGTCTCCGGCTCCTCCTTGCCTCCTTCTCCTCTTCCTATTTCTTCCCTTACTTACCATCTTCCTCCTCCCTTTCCTCCTCCTTACCTGTCTTCATTCTCGTATCGACCTCCCTTCCTCTTCCCTTCCTTTCCATCTATCTCCTCCGAGTTACCTTCCTTCCCCCCTCCCTTCCCTTCCCTTCTCTGTTCCCCTTCCTCTTCTTCCTCCCTACGTACCTTCCTTGCCTACCCTTCTCTCTCTTCTTCCTTACCTTACTTCTCTTCCTCCCTCCCCACCCTCTTCTTCTCTCTCCTTCCCTACCTCTCCCTCCTCCCTTATCACTCCTTCACTCCTTCCTTCCCTTCCTCCTCCCACTTCCCTTCTTCCATCCCCATCCCTCCTTCCCTTCTCCAACCTTCCCTCCCTCTCTCTCTTCCCTCTTTCAACCCCTCCTCTCCCTTCTCCATCTCCCTCCTTCCCTCCTTCCCTCCTCCTTCCCCTTCTTCCAAACCTTCCCTCCCTTTCTCCCTCCTCTCCTTCCTTCCCTCCCTCTCCCTCCTTCCCTTCCTTCTACCTTCCCTTCCTTCCTCCTCTCGCCCTTCCTTCCTTCCCTCCTCTTCTCCTTCCCTTCCTTCCCTCCTCCGTCCCTTCCCTACCTTCCCTCCCTCTCCCTCCTTCAACTTCCCTCCTCCCTCCTTCTCCTCCCTCCCTCTCCCTCTTCTCGCTCTTTCCCCTCTTCAACCTCCCTCCCTCTCCCTCCTTCCCTTCCTTTCTAACCTTCCCTTCCTTCCTCCCTTCCCTCCTTCCCCTCCCCCCCCCAAGCCAAAGAGCAATCAGGAGGATGTTTACCAAGGAAAATGGGCGGCCGCGGCGATCAAAATGCCGAATTACAGGATCTTCTACAAAGATTAATTTGCGAAAGCACGCAGATCTTCCGAAAAGACGATTCTGCTCTCCCCTTTCCCCCCTTTTTCTCTTCCCCTTCTTCCTCCCTCTTTCGTCTTCCCCTTTTTTTCTTTCGTCGCCTCGTCTCTTCTCCTTCTTCTTCTTTTCTTCGCCTCTTCTCTTCTTTTTTCTTCTTCTTCTTTCTTTATTGCCTTCCCTTCCTCTTCTCATTCCCTTTAATTTACTTCTTTCATCCCATTCGTTCTTCTTTCCTCCCTCCTTCTCATTCTCATGATCAGGATCTTTTTTTTTTTTTTTTAACTCTCTCTCTCTCTCTCTCTCTCTCTCTCTCTCTCTCTCTCTCTCTCTCTCTCTCTCTCTCTCTCTCTCTCTCTCTCTCTCCTCTCGTCTCTCTCTCTCTCTCTTGACAGGCAGCAACGACGAGAAGAAACACGTCCTTTAGCCATGCTACTCCCCCCCCCCCCCATTCACCATCTCCTTCACCCTCCCCCTCCCCTACCCCCACCCCCACCCATCCCCCTCTCCCACGACCGAATGTAAACAAACCCAAAAACTGCTGAGTCATCCAGGCCTGACGATCCAGGGGTGCCAAACAGAGAAATCTTTTTTTTTTTTTCTTCAGCACAAAAAAAAAAAAAAAAAAAAAATTCTCCAGTACACCCATTCCCTAGACACCCTAAAGCACACGAAATAAACCCAAAACAGCATAATAAAACAAAAAAAAAATCTACAAAAAATTACTCCCCACCTTGCAATACATACAGCCCTGTATATATTTTCTTTATTTTCGTTTTTTTTTTCTTTTTTATCTCGTATAAAAAAAAAGTTCAGAGAGAGGCAAATGTACACACGAGGCCAAGGTCCGCCAACACAAGTGAGGGTGTCACCTGCCCCTAGTCACCAGGGGGGGGGGGGAGGGGAAGAGGAGGTAAGGAGGGGGGGGAGGGGAGGGGGATAGAGGGCACCCACCTCAGGAAGCGAGGATAAGGTAGCTCCGTCGTTAGCTTTCTTCACCCATCGATTCCCAAAGAGAGGAGGAGGAGGAGGAGGAGGAGGAAGAAAAGAAGAAGAAGAAGAATAGGAGGAGAGAGGAGGAGAAAAGAAAGAAGAAGAATAGAGGAGGAAGGATATGAAAAGAAGAAGAGGAGGAAGAGAGGGAGTGTAAGTGGAAGAGGAAAGAGGAGGAGGAGGAGGAAGGAAGAAGAAGAAGAAGAAAAGAGAGAGAGAGAAAGAGAGAGAGAGGGAGGAGAAGAGAGAAGGAGACGAGAGAGAGAGAGAGAGAAGAGAGAAAGGAGAGGAGAAGAAAGAGAGAAAGGGAGAGAGAGAGAGAGAACGGGGAGTAGAAGAAAGGAAGAAAAGGGAAAAAGAGAGAGAGAGAGAGAGAAAGCGTGAAAATTA
>NW_020870869.1:284020-286520 GCF_003789085.1 Penaeus vannamei | reverse complement strand
TAATTAGGGCTAAAGCAGTAATAGCAAGCAGTAAAAGGGTAGTTGTAGTTTAAGAGTTGAATGAATAGAGGCCGTAGTGAGTAATAAGTGAAGAATGATAACTATTTACTACTTTACTACTCTCTTATATAAATGATAATGATTGGGGTATATTAGAACGAACAAGAATACGGAAGTAACACGGGGTAAGGTTAATAATCATATTAAAATAAAATTAAGTATAGAAAGTAGCAGTAACTGATAGAAATTAAACATAATAGATAATATTTTTGAATGAATGATTGTACAATTATATAGTAAATAATCAATAGTAACGTATACAAGTTAAAGTAATTAGAATAGAAAGTAAAACAAAAATATCGAACACATAGAAAAATGAATTTACCGCGCTGCTGGCCTCCCCTCCATGCGGCTCTCTTCCTCTGTAACGGTGTGAACGTGCATATCTGACATAATAATCTTCTCTGATTACCGCATGGCCAGATAATAACGATGTTGAAAAGAAGAGAGAGAGAGAGTTAGAGACAGAGAGAAGAGAGTTAGAGATGAGTAGAGAGTAGATGAGAGAGGTAGAGTAAAGAGAGAGGATGCGGAGAGAGGATGAGTAGAATGATGAGACAGACAAATAGACAGTACAGACAACACGTAGAGCTGAGATGATGCATAACCGTACAGCCCACAAACTGACAAACGAGGGTACGTAGTAGACGAGACGACATGAAAGAGAGGAGAAAAGAAAAAAAGAGAGATGAGAGAGAGTAGATGAGAGGAGAGTAGAGTAGAGAGAAGAAGACAGTGTTACTGAGCATGATACTGAAACCAGACAGGACAATGAATGCATACGAGATCAGAAAGACATAAACTATACAGACGAGTAATAAACAGGATAAGTCGAAGAAAGAGAGCAGTATGGAAAAGACATAAGAGAGAAAAGATTAAAGCACAAAACCGAATCATATGCACCGAAGCCAGACTAGCATACTAAACGACAAGCTCGAAAGAACCAAGCTAGCGATGCCATAGATTGGACTGATCGTGAGGACGGCATCTCTCTTCCCAATTTCCCCCGCTGTTCTATTGACTGAGGAAGGGTGAAGAGAGAGACACTCTCCAATTCCCCGCTTCTATTGACAGGTGTTAAAGCACATATTCCTTTGTCAGGCTGGCGTGCAGTGCTCAGATAACGAATCCCCCTTATTTATTTACCGGAGTGGGTCTGTATCATTTTGCGACTCTTTATGCAAATACCGAAGCTGCATTTGAATGTCTTACGGCCAACACTAAGGCCCCGTGATACTGAAGGATCTACCGGCAACACTAATAACAGTATTATCGCTTTTGATGTAATAAGAATGCAGGTGTGAAGAGTTTTTCTTCTCTCTTCTTATTTATATTATATATAATATATATATTATAATATATATATAATATATATAATATATATATTATATATATATATATATTATAATATATATATATATAATATATATATATATATATAATGTATATTATATTTCTTTTATATTATATATCTTTATATTTATTTAATAGGATTATCCATTCTATCTATTTAGAAGGAGAGGGGATGGTGAGGGAGGGAAAGGGGATGGGAGATAAGGAGAGGGAAAGGGTGGAAAGAAGAGAGAGAGAGAGGGAAAAGAAAGAGAAAACGAGAGAAAAGAAACCACACACCACACACAATGACACACACACAGAGAGAGAGAGATGAGAGAGAGAGGAGGAGAGAGAGGAGAGAGAGAGAGAGAGAGAGAGAAGAGAGAGAGAGAGAGAGAGAGAGAGGAGAGAGAGAGAGAGAAAGAAAAAAGAAAGAGACGACAAATCGAGGAAAAAAAAAACAGACGGAAAAACAGACGACAAACATAAACAAAACATAAAACGGGACAAAAGAGAATTGTTTGGAACAAAAAAAGCCTGGACAATCAACACTTTTAAGCCAGCAGTCACTTTAACAGCTTTTTTCCCCGCGACCGAAAACCCGGACCATTTCCGCGCTGGTAATTGGCCACTCGTCAGCCAATCATCTTTCGCCATTGACAGTCGGCTGTTGGCGGACGATAAAAGAAGGAATTGGATGCAGAAAGATGTTAAATCAGGGGATTAGGAGGGAGAAGAAAGGGGGAAAGAGGACCAAAGCAGAGATAGTACGTGAGACGCGACACAAAGTGGATCAGAAACTACTTTACGCAAAAAAAACAAAAAAAAAACGAAGAGATTTATTACGTTGTATTTTAAGCGTTGACTTGTTCTGATAGCTTATCGTTCGTTGCTCCGCCGCCGCCGAAGCTCCAAGCACTTTTTGGTTCCCGATGTTGTCCAATTCTTTCTTTGCCTTTTTTCGTTCTCTCTCTCTCTCTTATTCCCCCTCCCCTCCCTCTCTCTTCTCTTCTCTTTTCTCTCTCTCTCCTCTCTCTCCTCTCTCTCTCTCTCTCTCTCTCTCTCTCTCTCTCAATCTATCTATCTTTCTATCTATCATTATCTA
>NW_020870869.1:276520-279020 GCF_003789085.1 Penaeus vannamei | reverse complement strand
CGGTAGGGGAGAATGAGAGGGGGTTGGGGAGAGGGAAGGGAGTAGGAGAGAAGATAGAGAAGGGGGTAGGGGGAAAGAGAAAGAAAGGCGGTAGGGGAGAAAGAGAGAAGAAAGGGTAGGGGGAAAGACGAGAAGGAGGAGTAGGAGAGAAAGAGAGAAAAAAGGAGTAGAGGCGGAAGCCCACAAGAAAGGGGTTGGAGAAAAAAGAGAGAAGGAGAGGCGATAGGGCGACGAAATAAGAGAAAGGCAAGCGACTTAGAGGAGAAGGAGAGGCGACATGGGGCATGCACCCTCTTTATCGTTGTGGAAATAAAATTATTTCTCAATGCGGGGGATGATAGGGATCTGGCGGTCCCGTGATTTGCCCAAGGTAACATCGCGAGAAACAATGATCATATTACCTGTAACGATCGCTGCGGCCACACGGTAACGGTCCGAGGAGGAGGAGGAGGAGGGCGGAGGAGAGGTAGCCGAGCGAGGAGGAGGAGGAGAGGAGCGCCTGGGAGGAGAGAGAGGAGGCCCCAAAGTCACTAGTAGTAGCACTCGTAGTAGATGGTAGCCTGCGATTAGTAGTAGTGGAGGAGGAGAAGGAGACAGGAGGAGTAGCAAGGAGTAGGAGGAGGAGCTAGCGAAGGAGTTAGGAGGGGAAGGAGAGGAGGGAGAGAGGAGGGCGAGCTAGTAGTAGTATAGTAGTAAGAGAGAGGAGGAGAAGGAGAAGCTAGCAGTGCGGAGAGAGAGGAGGGGAGGGAAAAGGAGGGAGTGGCGAGGTCGAAACTACGACAAGAGAGGAGACGGAGGAAGAGACGGGGAAAAGGAGAAGGAAGACAAGAGGGGGAGCACCGGAATTTGATATAAAACGCAATTAAAAACTTCCTACACGTCCATTACATATCTATTAGCAATAATCATGGTAATAATTATAATAGCAACAACAATACAGAAGATAAATAATTGTAACAATAATAAACACATGATACAAGATAATAGCCACTATAACAAGGAGATTAACACGCAAAAAATCCATCTCCCCCCTCCCTACCCCTCCCCCCTTAAGGATCTGCCCTACAAATCGACTCAACTGTCCTACCTCGCAAACTGATGACCACCGAATGACCACCTGCATTCTCTATGCCCGATGCTGTCACTTAGTCTCAAGGTCCCTTCGCCCTTATTTTTGGGCAGAGGGAGTTGGAGTGTGCGCGTGGGGGGTCGGCTGCCGCGCTAGGGTGGCTTGAGTGGGTTGGGCGTGGCTGAGAAAAGAGGGACAGGAGAGCGATTAAAAAGATGACAGGAGCAGGCGGCAGATTGACAATAGGGAGAGGGATCAGAAGAAAAGGTCTGTCGATAGGCGGTAAATGAGATTCTACTATAGAAAGAGAGAGAGAGAGAGAGAGAGAGAGAGAGAGAGATAGAGAGGAACTGAGAGAGAGAGACGAGAGAGAGAGGAGAGTGAGAAGAGAGACAGACTGCGACGAGAGAGAGCAGAGAGGAGGAGCAACAAGCGCCGCGCGAGTACTAATAAAACCCACTTGAATAACATCCTCGAATTCAGCCCCACTCACAACCACCAATCCTTCTTCCACGACAACCCAAGAAACTGGTTTACATCCCCCCCAATCGATCTCAACACGGCATCGCGATCAGCCGTGCCGGCCCAAGGGAGTCCAATTCCTTATACAATCGGCGCGACCTTGCTATCAGAATCGTCTATAATACAATAGTTTGCGTTCAACCAATGGCGGCACCCGATTATTGCCAATTTCCTCGGCCTCGCGCTCACCCTCGTATTACTTGAGCGCGATCACGATTTAATTACCGGTCTTTCCATAGTTTCTATTCTATTCCTATTTGTTTTAATGTCATAAAAGCCGCAGAGTTCGCTAGAAGGAGAGTTTTTCGGTGAACATCCGATGGCGAAATAACTGGGCCGGCCCGGATTGCAGTTATCCACACGCCACCGCGGAATTCCTCTCCCGATCGCATCCCGCGTCACACTGCACGCCCTTCTCCCACGCATACCCCCCCGAGCGCGGCGCCGACCAACACAAACAACCGTTGACCAAGACCACTGCCAGACAAACAACTCAATAATAACCATTACGACGATGGATAACACAGGGAATCCGGATGAGAACAAAAGAAGAGAAATAGAAGAAGATGAAGAGAGAAGATAATTTTAGAATTCTGCGATTCACTCTCAACCGCACTGTGTGCTTATTAACGTAAACAAAAGCCCGCAAGTACTTTGCGAAAAAATGACACTTACCAAATTAAAGAATTCAACTTCGGGGAACTGTAAGTATATTACATGGTATTAATGAATGTACTCTGTTCTGTTCTTTGTTATTCACCTTTTCTCTGCTTTTTGTTTTGTTTTTTGTTTTTGTTTTTCTGGGGTTAAATGATGCGTGCTGTCAGTAGCGGAAAGGAAAGAGTATAAGCGGGACATAATACCGTTCGATAAAAGAAGGCGTCTACTAGTGGAGACACACTGGACGAA
>NW_020870869.1:266274-271274 GCF_003789085.1 Penaeus vannamei | reverse complement strand
TATATATATATATATATATATATATATATATATATATATATATATATATATATATATATGTATATATATATACATAAATACATTATATATATATATATATATATATATATATATATATATATATATATATATATATATATATATATATATATATATATATATATATATATATATATATATATATAAACATTATATAGATATATATATATATATATTATATATACATATACATATATAATAATATATTACATATATACTGTATATTCATATATGCATGTCTGTAATAGCCATATATTATTCTCCAACAAACGGTTAAAAAATAGATTTCGGATATCAACACCAGCCACATATCTGCACCGTGAGAAAATTTCCAATACCGTTAAAACCATTATTCACAGAGAGAGAAAGAGAGAGAGAGAGAGAGAAAAAAAATTCTCTCCGACGACCCAAGTCATGAAAACCGTCGCAATAGAACGCCCCCCCCCCAAAAAAAAAAAAAAAATAAATAAATAAAAAAAAAATAAATAATAATAATAATAAAATAAAAAAATAAATAATAATATACGAATAAAAATGCGACACCTCTCAGAACGACTCGTTAGAGAAGCGCCGAGCGAAACGACACCAAACGGGAGTCTCGGCTTGGGACTTCGAGCGCCGAGGGGATGGCGTCTTCGGCTCGAGGTGGACAGATAGAGAGAACTTCAACGCGACATTCCCTCTAGGCTCCGGCGGGGGAGAGAGGAGAGAGAGAGAGGAGAGAGAGAGAGAGAGAGAGAGAGAGAGAGAAGAGAGAGAGAGAGAGAGAGAGAGAGAGAAGAGAGAAGAGAGAGAAACAAGGAGATAATGTCGAGAGGAAAGATCGTTCTCGTCAAAATTCAAGTGGAAATTACTCCTTTTTCTAACCATTCTGTTTACCTTTCGTCCGGAATTTCCGTTTCCACGATATTATTCCTTCCTCTCTTTGTCTGTCATTTTTTCTCTCTCATCCTCTCCCCCTCCCCTCTCTCTCTCACCCCCTCTCCCTTCCCCTCTCTCTCTTCACCCCCTCTCTTCTCAGCCTTCATCCCCCATATCTCTCCACATCCCACAGATCCCAATCCCCACCCTCCCCACGCCCCACGCCCCCGACCCCTGGCGACGTCTTCTTCAGGAGGACCTCCATATTCCTGCTGGTAATCGCTGACTCACCGAAGACCCATTAACAGAAGGAGGACGAATATAATAAAACTCTTAACCCGTTAACAGATCGGTTGTGTTATAATTATAACTGCTGTCAACACACTCAATTAGGCGAATAACAGAAGGTTGATGAAATAAAAATAAATATATGAGCAAAATGAAAATAATGGAGGTCATCATTTTCAGTCTTGTTGGAATGCTACATACTCGAATTTCTAGGATGTGGCTTGATACTGACGTTATCATTATCATCAAGGGTATTATCGTTATCGTTGTTATCTTTTATTTGTTGCTACTGTTGCTATCATTACTGTTGTTATTGTTATCATTTTTTTCATCATGACATTATTATTGTCGTTATCATTATTATGATTATCATTATTATCAGGATATCATAGTTATTATGATCATCATTGCTGTTATCATCATTACCGTTATTGTCATCAGTGTTATGATTACAGTTATTTTTACTGTTCTTAGTATTGTCACTATTGCCCTTATCATTATTAATCATATAATAAATATTATTATTGTCCTTATTACCATCATTATAAAACTGTCAACACATCATCAGTGTTATTATTATTATTACCATTATTAATATTACATTTTTCATTATTACTGTCACCGTCATTATAACAGTTATTATTATAATAACTATTATCATCATAACTATTATTATCATTATTATTATTATTATTATTATTATTATTATTATTATTATTATTATTATTATTATCATTATCATTATCATTTTATTATTATTATTATTATTATTATTATTATTATTATTATTATATTATTATTATCATTATCATTATTATTATTATTATTATTATTATAATTATTATCATTATTATTATTACTATTATATCAAAAAGAAATTTAACAAACGCTCTAACCTTACTTGAACATCTATCGTCCACCAAGATCTCAAGTGAATTAAAATAATTTTCTTTTTTTGAATTAAAATAATAAATTATGTGCACATCAAAATAAAAGACCTAAGCATGAACAGAGATCAGGATGGCATCCCAAAAATGGAGATCTATCAGCAAAACTATTCCTAAAATGTGTGTGTGTGTGTGTGTGTGTGTGTGTGTGTGTGTGTGTGTGTGTGTTGTGTGTGTGGTGTGTGTGTGTGTGTGTGTGTGTGGTGTGTGGTGGTTTGGGAGCTACTGCATACGAATAACAAAGCTATCCAAAAGATATATAAATAAATAAATATATATATATATATATATATATATATATATATATATATATATAGATAGAGAGAGAGAGAGAGAGAGAGAGAGAGAGAGAGAGAGAGAGAGAGAGAGAGAGAGAGAGAGAGAGAATTCAGATTAGGCAGACCTTCTGTTCCGAAATTGCACGCTATCTAATCCCCTGTCAGATTACATGGAGATTTCTTGACCTGCCTAGTGACATCTGCCAGTTTGGGGATTTCGAAAGCAGAGTGTGAAATCTTAGAAGTCAGTTAAGCGGGACAAAACTGCAATCATATTTTTTTTTTTCCTTTTTTTATGTGATTGGGGAATATTCTGCTCCAATTTATTTTTTTTCTATCTTGTGTATTTCTTTTTTTTTTTTGATACGGTAGATTGTTATAATGATAATAAATAGTAAAGAACACCTGTACATACAAATCTATCTTAGCCAATGCGCAGAACATATCATCAAAAGAAAATAAACTTGAGTCTTACATTGTCTCAAAATTGCCGATATGATAATAGTATTATTACAAAGTTGTGAAATATTAAATGAATATTTTTTCTATATTATTTTGATATTCCCTAAAAAACAACAACAACATATTGGTAGCCACCGACTACCATGCACTGAGACAATCATATTGTACAAGAATATTTATCCACAACTGTTAATAAGATATTTTATATTATCACAATTTTCAAAAGCAAAATTGTAACATGCCTAAAGAATTAATATCGTTCAGAGAAGGAATATAAGCCAATGCGTGCATACATACATACAGAGGGTAATGCATAATACGTAAAAAGTGTCATATATCCATCATAAAACCTTATTTCGGTTTCATATTGTAATAACTCGCTATCATTTTAGCCGAGAAATCCATCGACCATTTCTGGATTGGATCTTATATAAATAGGTTTTGCAACGTTAAAAAATGTTTTAAAATAAATGCTTATTTGACTATCTGCCTCTTCAGATATATCAAAGTGTAAACAAAAAAAATAAAAAAAAAAAAAAAAAAAAAATGAAAATGTAGCATCGTCATTACATTTCAACAATCATGTCAGTTACAAATATTTAAGACAAACTGCTTCCTAAAATCCTATCTATGGATGAAATTATTTCAAATTTCTTTTTGTTCTAAATCCTGAAATATTTCGGCGTTTTTATCATATTTTCACTGCACATTTTATCCTCGCCAATTTCCATATACATATTTTGTTCCAACCTCAGTGGTGTATAACATAACATTCAATCTATTACGAAAGTGAGTTTATATCACTAAGAAGATTACGAGAACTATAATCCATTGACTGAAATAATCTTTCTTATTGTTTCAAATTTAATTCAGCAAAGTGTCGCCCGGACAAGGGAATCTTATGTAATCATTTCAACGCCTCCGTAATATCACACATCACAGGATATTAAATTTTTAGAGAGAGCCATTCACTGCAGAAGACACATTATCTTAAAGGTTCCAGCCGAGGCATGAGATAATTACACTATATTATCCAAAGTCAAATTTTTCCTCCCTCTTTATAAAGCCGAAAGTTGAACGCTAACCATCTCATTTTTGTCGATAATGACACCCCCGTTGACAAGGTCCCATCAGGGCCCTAGTTAGCTGCATAATATCAATTATCTCCCGGTCGCTAATTGCCCCCAGTGTCACCTGGAATGTGGTCCCCGTCGGCTAATATTTTCGGAGTGGCAAGTCTCGGCCCTTAAAGAGGTGTCGAGGGGGAGAGGCGGCGCGAAGGGGCGGCCACAGGGCGAGAGAGAGAGCCGCGTGTCGGATCACCTCGTTGCAGGAGTCCGTTGTGTGTCATATGATCTCTCGGTGTGTCACCTCTGTCCGCCGAGGTGTCACACGGCGTGCTTGTGTCGTGTGGGGTTCTGTGGCCGCTCCGACACGCTCGCGACCAAGCACGTCATTTGAGCCTGTTGGCGAGCCTGGCCTGCGGAGGAGGCAGGCCGAGGGGGCGCAGGCGGCGAAAGTGGTGTGTCGCCGCCAATTCCGAACTCAGGTATGTGTGTTGGAAGGGCACCCCCTCCCCCTGCCTTCCGCCCCGGCCCTGTCCCCAAGCCACCTACACGATCGCCAGTGTCCGCTCCCTTCCCTCTCTCCGCCTCGTCCTCCCTGGTTTGGCGTCCTCCTCCCACTCCCTCTCGCCTTCCCCCGCGACGCCTGGGCACTTACCTTTCTCATGGCTATCCGATTTGAATCTGTCTGTGTCGTTGGGCTTGGACTCGACGCCCAACATGTTTGAGGACGAAAGGGGAGAGGCGCGTCGATTGTCACTCCCGTGTGCTCGTCACATTCCCGACCAATGTCACTGTCGCTCGTGGCGTGAAACACTCACTCGGTCACCAACACTGCTCATAGCAAGGCCGTGTCACTGCCTCACATCACAGGCTCCCTTGGGGGTCACACCACTGTAAGCTCTCCAGCTCGAGCTCGCGATTATCCTTGGATCAAAACACACCGAAGTGGCAAAAGGTAGAGTAGAGAGAGAGACTGCTGTACTTGTGGCAAAGGTGGAGTTTGCCAGGTAGCGCGGAGCGAGGAACTGACTTCGTAGCGGTGTACACTCGCCACCTGG
>NW_020870869.1:256274-258774 GCF_003789085.1 Penaeus vannamei | reverse complement strand
ATGAATATATAATAATATATATTATATACTACATATAGTGCCATGAATTATTATATGCTAGTTTATACAAGTATTTCATGCAATGTATATATTGTTATCATTGGTGAGAATGTCGTTTGACCCACCCGAGGCCCATACAGCGGGGTGCCAAGACGCGCCCACACTATCCGCGGGCGGGCCTTGCCTGCAGCGCGCCGTTCAGCCATCACGGGCGACAGAATGGATTGGGATCGTCGCGACTAATGGCCGGCAGTGCGGATTCTATAGCGGCGAAAAGGCGGGATGCTTCCAAAGAGCTTCCTTTGGATAAGCTGAAATCTTGTTGATAACGCTTCGTGATACGCAAACCACCCACACGGTTCCGGCACACGACACGGCACGAGCGCACACACACTGCACAAACGCAGTATGCACACACAACGTTCAGGGACGCAAAACTTCACGACGGTACACAGATCTTAATAAAAGAAGGACAAAAGGGTTCCTGCTGCTTCCTCTCTCTGTCTCTGTGCTTGTCTCTGTCTTCTCTCTCATCTCAGTCTCTCGTCTCTCGTCCGTCGCTCTCGTCGTGCTCTCATCCATCCGTGAATCTCTCTCGTCTCTCATCTCTTCTGCTCATCTCCTTCATGCTCTCCCTGCTCGTTCCTCGTTCTCTCTCTCCCGTGATCGTCTCAGTTCTTCTCCTTCTCTTCTCTCTCATCTCTCTTTCCGCTTCGCTTTCTCGCTCTGTCTCACAATCCTTTCTTTTTTACTTCTCTTTTTCCTTCCTTTCCCTGCTATTTCTCTCTCGATCCTTTCCCCTCCCCCCCTTTTCCCTTCTCGCTTCCCCCCCCCTTGCTCTTTTCCCTCTCCGCCTCCTCTCTCTCCTTCTCCTCTCTCGTCTCCCTCCACTTCCTCCCTCCCTCACCTCCCTCCTCCTCTCTCTTCTCCTCTCTCTCTGCGTCGTCTCTCTCTCCGTGGCTCGTCTCCCTTCACTCTCGTCTCTCTCTCTTCTCTCCCTCCCTCCCTCCCTCCCGTCCCGCTCCCATCCCTCCCTCCCTTCCCTCCCTCCCTCCCTCTCTCGCCTCCCTCCCTCCCCTCTCCTCGCGCTCCCTCCCGTCCCGATCCCTCCCTCCCAGTCCCCTCTCCTCCCCCTCCCTCCTTCCCTCCCTGCCCTCCCTCTCTGTTCCCTCACCTCCTCTCCCTCCCTCCTCCCTCCCTCCGCTCGCCTCCTCCCTCGCTTCCCTGAGGCTCCTCGCCATCCCTCTCTCCCTCCCTCGCTCCCCTCTCTCACGTCCCTCTCTCTCTCTTCTCTCATCTCCCTCTTCTCTCGTCCTCTCTCTAATCTCTCTCCTCTCTCTCTCCCTCCTCCCTTTCTCTCCCTCCCTCCCTCCCTTCCCCTCCCTTCCCTCCCTCCCTCCCTCCCTCCCTCCCTCTCTCTCTCTCTCACTTCGCCCTTTTAAATCCAGAATATTCCCGATATATTGATATGCGAGTGCAAGTCTTTGTTTTAACCGCGGCTAACTGTGTGTTGACAGGGAGCGGAGGAAAAGGGAGAGGAAAAAACTGTCTCTCTGTTATTCGAGTTTTGACTTTGCGGGGCTAATCTCCCGGTTAATGGCCACGGAGCCTATTGACGGGGTTGTGCCGTCCGACGGTCGAGGCTCTCGGATCTCCCGGGTGGGGTGGGGTGGGGTGGGGTGGGGGGGGTTGGGGGTTTGGTCTGTGCTTGTCGGGGGTGCGTCGCTCGGTCGCTCGCTCTTTCTGTCTCTCTTTCTTGCTTTCTTTCTTCTCGCTTTCTCTCTCCTGCTTTCTGGATCTTTGTCTCTGTCTGTCTCTCTTTCTCTTCCTTGCTTTCCTGTCTCTGTCTCTCTCTCCGTCTTTCTCTTTCTCTCAAGCGTTCTCTCTTCCTGCTTTCTGGCTCTTGGTCTCTGTCTGTCTCTCTTTTCTCTCTTGCTTCTGTCTCTGTCTCTGTCTCTCTCTCTTTCTCTTTCTCTCGCGTTCTCTCTCCTGCTTTCCTGGATGCTTTGGGTCTCTGTCTGTCTGTCTCTCTCTGCTGTCTTGTCTCTCTCTCTCTCTCTCTCTCTCTCTCTCTCTCTGTCTCTCTCTCTCTCTCTCTCTCTCTTCTCTCTCTCGTCTCTCTCTGTCATCTCTCTCTCTCTGCTCTCTCTCTCTTTCTGTCTGTCTGTTTGTCTCTCTCTTCTCTGACTGTCCTGTCTGTCTGGTGTTTTCCTCCCTCCTTCCCTCTCTCGTTCCATTCCATCCCTTCGTCCCTCCTCTCCCACCTTCCGTAAGTTTCCCTCTTATCTCTTTTTTCTCTTTTTTTCCCTCCTCCTCCCTCCCCTCTCTCCTCCCTACCTCCCTTTCCTTTTAGTCTATCATTCCTTTAATTATAATTTTCCTTCAATTTCTTAACACCTCTCCTCCATTTCCCTCCTCTCCTCCCCACTCTCTCTCTCCACCTTTTTCTCCCTCCCTATTTGCCTCTTCAGCTCCCCTCTCTCCATCCCTTCTTCCCTCC
>NW_020870869.1:248774-251274 GCF_003789085.1 Penaeus vannamei | reverse complement strand
GGAAGGGAAAAAATGAAACAACATGCATGGGGAGAAGGAGGAACAAGGGGAAAGGGGTGGAGAGAAGGAAGGAGGGAAAGATGGAGTGGACAAGAAAGACAACAAGGGGAAGGAAAGAAAGGAAACAAAATGCAAGGAGGGAAGAAAAGACAAGTGCAAAGGGGAGGAAGGAAGGGGTTGAAAAAGGCACAGAACAGAATACAAAAAATGAAGGAGGAAGAAAGAGAAGGAGGTGGAAGGAGGAGAGGAGGAGGGAAGGATGGAGAGACACAGGGAGAGGGGTGGAGGAAAGGGAAAGGAGGAAGGCTGAAGAGTTAAGAAGAGAAAATATTTATTAAGAAAATAGAGAAAAGGAGAGCGGAAATAGAATGGAAAAAGGAGAAGGAGTGGGAGGAAAGAAGCAGAAAAAAAGGGGTATTATAAAGGTACGTCATGACATAGATAAAAAATAAAATAAAAATGAAAAACAAAATATAATATAATGGAAGTGAAACATCAATCAACAACAAAAATACTACTGCTACTTTAACTACTACCATTACTGTTAGAATTACTACTACTACTACTGCTACAGCTGCTACTAATACTTATACTACTGCTGCTACTCCTGCTGCTACTACCACTATTAGAGTTACTACTCCCTACTTACTACTAGTAACTTACTGCTACTAACACTACAATATTACTAACTACTACTATTACTACTACTACTCTATTTAACTTTACCTAACTATTACTACTTTACTACTACTATTACTACTACTAGAACTACTACTATTACTATTAATACACTACTACTTTACTTACTACTACTTACTACTACTATTACTACTACTACTACTACAACTACTACTACTACCTATTACTACTCTTTACTACTCTTCCTACTTACTATTAATTACTACTACTACTACTAACTACTATTACTACTACTACTACTACTACTACTATTACTACTACTACTACTACTTACTATTACTATTACTACTACTACTACTACTACTACTACTATTCCCTACTCTTCCTACTATTACTATTACTACTACTACTACTACTACTTACTACTACTACTACTAACTACTTCTTATTACTACTATTACTTACTAACTACTAACTATATTACCTACTCTTCCTACTACTCTACTACTACTACTATTACTCCTTACTACTACTACTATCACTACTCTTCCTACTACTACTATTACTACTACTACTACATACCACCAATGACACCCAACAGCAACGACACCAGCGCCGCAGCAGCAACCCACTCGCTCCGACTAAGCAAGAGAAAATAAAACAGGCGAGCGTTTTCATTCGACGGCGAAGCAAGTTAAGAAGTGAGAGCAAGTATTATACAAACTTCACAGAGCAGCCAATGCGATCAGGAAGTTTGATATCCCGGGAGAAGTTAGAAGGCTAAGAAATCCTTCGCATCGCCTCGGTTTAACGAAAAAGTAAAAAGGTAGGAGAGGAAAACAAAATGTAAATAGATAAAAAAAAAAAGAATTAACAGGGCAAAAGACATAAATTCGCATCTCCTTCGGTTTAACAGAAAGAAAAGATAGGAGAGGAAAATAAAATGTAAATAGATTAAGAAAAAAAAGGTTACAGGGCTGAGACAATACTTTCGCATCTCCTTCGGTTTAACGAAAAGAAAAAGGTAGGAGAGGAAAAACAAAAATTAAAAATAGATAAAAAAAAGGTTACAGGGCTGAGACATAGTTCGCATTCTCCTTCGGTTTAACCGAAAAGAAAAAGGTAGGAGAAGGAAAATGAAATAATTAAATAGATTTTAAAAAAAAAGGTTACAGGGCTGAGACATACTTCGCATCTCTTCGGTTTAACGAAAGAAAAAGGTAGGAGAGGAAAACAAAATTAAAAAATAGATAAAAAAAAAAGTTACAGGGCTGAGACACATACTTCGCATCTCCTTCGGTTTAAAACGAAAAGAAAAAAGGTTAGGAAACTAAAATAAAATATAAATAGATAAAAAAAAGGAATAGGGCTGAGAAATCCTTTCTCATCTCCTTCGTTTAACCGAGAAGAAAAAGATAGGAAAGTAAAATAAAATATAGATAGATAAAAAAAAACAGAAGTTACAGGGCTGAGAAATCTGCATCTCTCCTTCGGTTTAACGAAGAAGAAAAGGTAGGAAAGGAAAATATAAATAGATAAATAGATAAAAAAAAAGGATACAGGGCTTAAATAATTCGCTTCATCTCCTTCGGTTTAAAACGAAAAGAAAAAGGTAGGAAAGGAAAAACAAAAATGTAAGTAGATAAAGAAAAAAAAAAGAATTACAGGGCAAAGACATAATTCGCATCTCTCCTTCGGTTTAACACGAAAAGAAAAAGGTAGGAAAGTAAAAACAAAATATAAAATATAATTAAAAAAAAGGTTACATGGCTGAGACATACTTCGCATCTCCCTTCGGTTTAACGAAAAAGAAAAAGGTAGGAAAGTAAAAAAAAATAAAGATAAAAAAAAAAAAGGATAC
>NW_020870869.1:236274-243774 GCF_003789085.1 Penaeus vannamei | reverse complement strand
GAAAAGAGAAGAAGCAAGAGAAGGGAAGAAAAGGAATAAAATGAAAGCGAATGATGTGGAGGGAAGGGAGAGAAGGAAGGACGAATGGAAGAGAAGAGAACAAGGAAGAGAAGAAAAATAACAAAATGAAAGAGAAAGATGTGGAGGGAAGGGAAGGAGAGGAGAAGAGAGACAAGAGGAACGAAGTGAAGAGAAAGGGACGGAAGGAAGGAGGGAAAGATGGAATGACAAGGAAAGGACAAGGGAAGGGAAAAAATGAAACAATATTCATGGGGAGAAGGAGGAACAAGGGGGGGTGAAGAGAAGAAAGGAGGGAAAGATGGAGTGACAAGAAGACAACAAGGAAAGGAAAGAAAGGAGGAGGAAGGAAGGGTAGAAAGGAGGAAGGAAGGGGTAGAAAAAAGCACAGAACAGAATACAAAGAATGAAGGAGGGACAAGGAGAAGGAGGTGGAAGGAGGAGAGGAGGAGGGAAGGATGGAGAGACACAGGGAAAGGGAGAGAGGAGGAAGGCTGAAGAGTTAAGAAGAGAAAATATTATTAAGAAAATAGAGGAAAGGAGAGCGGAATAGAATGGAAAAAGGAGAAAGGAGTGGGAGGAAAGAAGCAGAAAAAAGGGGTATTATAAAAGTACCTCATGACATAGATAAAAAATAAAATAAAAATGAAAAACAAAAATAAATATAATGGAAGATGAACATCAATCAACAACAAAAATACTTCTACTGCTACTTTAACTACTATTAGAAGCACTACTATTAGAATTACTACTACTACTACTACTACTGCTACAGCTGCTACTAATACTAATATTACTGCTGCTACTCCTGCTGCTACTACCACTACTATTAGAGTTACTACTCCTACTCCTACTACTACTACTGCTACTACTACTAGTACTAATATTACTATTACTTCTATTACTACTGTTATTACTTCTATTACTACTACTACTATATTCTATTACTACTATTACTACTACTATTACTACTAATTTTATTACTAACTACTACTATTACTACAACTATATTACTACTATTATTACTACTATTGCTATTACTAATATCCTTTACTACTATTATTACTACTATTCTACTACTACTACTACTTACTAATTCTATTACTACTATTACTACTACTACTACTACTACTATTACTACTCTTCCTACTATTACTATTACTACTACTATTACTATTACTACTCTTCCTACTATTTACTTACTTACTATTACTATTACTTACTACTCCTACTAGTACTATTTACTACTCCTACTACTACTACTACTATTACTACCTTCCTACTACTATACTACTACTACTACTACTACTACTACTATTACTACTCTTCCTACTACTACTATTACTACTACTATTACTACTCTTCCTACTATTACTATTACTACTACTACTCTTCTAATACTACTACTACTACTACTATTACTACTCTTCCTACTATTACTATTACTATTACTACTACTACTACTATTAACTACTACTTCCTACTACTACTACTACTACTATTACTACTCTTCCTACTATTACTATTACTACTACTACTACTACTATTACTACTACTTTCTACTATTACTACTACTACTATACTACTAACTACTACTACTACTATTACTACTCTTCCTACTACTATTACTACTACTACTACTACTACCACCAATGACACCAACAGCAACGACACCAGCGCCGCAGCAGCACCCACTCGGCTCCGACTAAGCAAGAGAAATAAACAGGCGAGCGTTTTCACTTCGACGGCGAAGCAAGTTAAGAAGTGAGAGCAAGTATTATGCAAACTTCACGAGGCAGCCAATGCGATCAGGAAGTTTGATATCCCGGAGAAGTTAGAAGGCTAAGCAATCCTTCGCATCGCCTTCGGTTTAACGAAAGGAAAAAGGTAGGAGAGGAAAATAAAATATAGATAGATAAAAAACAAAAACAAAATATGAATAGATAAAAAAAGGAAGTTACAGGGCTGAGAAATACTTCGCATCTCCTTCGGTTTAACGAAAGGAAAAAGGTAGGAGAGGAAACAGAATGTAAATAGATTTAAAAAAAAAGGTTACAGGGCTAAGAAATCCTTCGCATCTCCTTCGGTTTAACGAAAGGAAAAAGGTAGGAGAGGAAAATAAAATATAGATAGATAAAAAAAACAAAATGTAAATAGATAAAAAAAGGAAGTTACAGGGCTAAGAAATCCTTCGCATCTCCTTCGGTTTAACGAAAAGGAAAAGGTAGGAAAGTAAAACAAAATGTAAATAGATAAAAAAAAGGAAATTACAGGGCTAAGACATAATTCGCTTCTCCTTCGGTTTAACGAAAAGAAAAAGGTAGGAAAGTAAAACAAAATATAGATAGATAAGAAAAAAAGGATACAGGGCTGAGAAATACTTCGCATCTCCTTCGGTTTAACGAAAGGAAAAAGGTAGGAGAGGAAAATAAAATATAAATAGATAAAAAAAAAGGTTACAGGGCTAAGAAATCTGCATCTCCTTCGGTTTAACGAAAAAAAAGATAGGGTAAAAACAAAATGTAAATAGATAAAAAAAAAGGGAAGTTACAGGGCAAAGACATAATTCGCTTCTCCTTCGGTTTAACGAAAAGAAAAAGATAGGAAAGTAAAACAAAATATAAATAGATAAAAAAAAGAATTACAGGGCTAAGAAATCTGCATCTCCTTCGGTTTAACGAAAGGAAAAAGGTAGGAGAGGAAAATAAAATATAGATAGATAAAAAAAAAACAAAATATAAATAGTTAAAAAAAAGGATACAGGGCTAAGAAATCTGCATCTCCTTCGGTTTAACGAAAAGAGAAAAAGGTAGGAAAGGAAAATAAAATGTAAATAGATAAAAAAAAAAAAAAGATACAGGGCTAAAGAAATCTGCATCTCCTTCGGTTTAACGAAAAGAAAAAGGTAGGAAAGTAAAACAAAATAAAAAATAGATAAAAATAAGGAAGTTACAGGGCTGAGAAACACTTCGCATCTCCTTCGGTTTAACGAAAAGAAAAAGATAGGAAAGTAAAATAAAATAAAGATAGATTAAAAAAAAGGATACAGGGCTTAGACATACTTCGCTTCTCCTTCGGTTTAAACGAAAGGAAAAAAGATAGGAAAGTAAAATAAAATATAGATAGTTAAAAAAAAGGATACAGGGCTAAGAAATCTGCATCTCCTTCGGTTTAACGAAAGGAAAAGGTAGGAAAGTAAAACAAAATATAAATAGATAAAAAAAAGGATACAGGGCTGAGAAATCTTCGCATCTCCTTCGGTTTAACGAAAGAAAAAAAAGGTAGGAGAGGAAAATAAAATATAAATAGATAAAAATAAAGTTACAGGGCTGAGACATAAAATATAGATAGATAAAAAAAAAGGAAGTTAGGAGGCTAAGAAATCCTTTCTCATCTCCTTCGGTTTAGCGAAAAAAGGAAAAGATAGGAGAGGAAAACAAAATATAATAGATAAAAAAAAAAGGATACAGGGCTGAGAAATCCTTCGCTTCTCCTTCGGTTTAACGAAAAGAAAAAGATAGGAAAGTAAAATAAAATATAAATAGATAAAAAAAAGGATACAGGGCTGAGACATACGTCGCATCTCTTCGGTTTAACGAAAAAGAAAAAGATAGGAAAGTAAAACAAAATATAGATAAAAAAATAAAAAAAATAGTTCTCAGGTACGTAAACATACACAAGCCATTCCGACGCTGTTTGTTTACAAATAGTAAGTTGTAAACATCTATGGACGAACGGCGTGGCGGTCGTTGATTGGCCGGCCTATTATGGCTCGATGAGGCTGGTGCAGGGTTTGGGAATCTTGGTCTTGGCTGAGCGTCGCAGGTGGGGGGCTGTTGTCTTTGCTTTTATGATTAGCATTATCTCGCGTTTGATTAGGAAGATAAGTAAGAGAGAGAGAAAAGGGGAGGGAAAGGGAGAGAGAGAGAGAGAGAGAGAGAGAGAGAGAGAGAGAGAGAGAGAGAGAGAGAGAGAGAGAGAGAGAGAGAGAGAGAGAGAGAAGAGAGGAGATAGATAGAGAGAGAGAGAGAGGAGAGAGGAAGAAAAAGAGAAAGAGGAAAAGAAGGAGGGAAAAGAGAGACAGGCAGACAGATAGATAGATAGATAGAGATAGGACGAGGAAGAGAGTGGGAGAGAAACGAGAGACAAAGAGAGAGAAGGGAATAAAAGGACAGCAAAGAGAGAGGAAAACATACAAAGGGAGATAAGATGAGAGAGGGAGAGAGAGAGAGAGAGAGAGAGAGAGAGAGAGAGAGAGAGAGAGAGAGAGAGAGAGAGAGAGAGAGAGAGAGAGAGAGAGAGAGAGAGAGAGAGAGAGAGAGAGGAGAGAGAGAGATGAAGTGAGTGGGTGAGAGAGAGAGAGAGAGAGAGAGAGAGAGAGAGAGAGAGAGAGAGAGAGAGAGAGAGAGAGAGAGAGAGAGAGAGAGAGAGAGAACTAACGATGCATCATTGCAACACGTCACGTAAATACACGGGATACAAGAACACTGAAGAACTTTTGTCATCCTCCTCTTCTTCTTTCGTTGCCTCCTCCTCCTCCTCTCTCCTCTCCTCCTCCTCCTCCTCCTGCTCCTCTTTCCTCCTATCTTCCTCCTCCTCCTCCCCTCCCAAAAAGATTACACTCCCCCTATTCTTTTTTTCCTCTTCTTCCTCCTCATCCTCCACCTCTCCCTCCTCCTTCAATCCTCCTCCTCCTCTTCCTCCCTCCTCCATCCTCCTCCTCTTCCTCCTCCTCCCTCCCTCCCTCCATTCTCCATCCTCCTCCTCCTCCTCCTTCCATCATCCATCCTCTCCTCTTCCTCCTCCTCCTCCTGCCTCCCCATCTTCATCCATCCATCCTCCTCCTCTTCCTCCTCCATCCATCCATCCTCCTCCTCCTCCTCCCTCCATCCATCCATCCATCCTCCTCCTCTTCCTCCATCCATCCATTCATACCTCCTCCTCCTCCTCCCTCCATCCTCCATCCATCCATCCTCCTCCTCTTCCTCCATCCATCCATCCATCCTCCTCCTCCTCCTCCATCCCTCCATCCATTCTCCTCCATTCCCTCCTTCCATCCATTTCCTCTTCCTCCATCCATCCATTCATCCATCCTCCACCTCCTCCTCTCCCTCCATCCATATCCATCCTCCTCCTCCTCTTCCCTCCCTCTCCCTCCCCTCCCCCTCTCCTCCTCACCCCCTCCCAAAAGGATTACCCCCCCCCACCCACCCACACACATGAGTCTTACCAAAAAGTGTCGGGAAATGTATTTTTTTTATGAAGGTCTTTACTCTTGTTATCAATTATTGCACTGTATTTTTTTGTATTTTTTGTTGTATCTTTTTTTTGTATGTCATTTTTTTCTTCTTCTTTTATTTTCCTTTTAATGTCTTTATCATTTTTGGGCTCATTTTCTTTTTTGTTTTTTCTGTCTCTCTCTCTCTCTCTCTCTCTCTCTCTCTCTCTCTCTCTATCTATCTATCTCTCTCTCTCTCTTGTATATATATATTATATATATATATATACATATATATATATATATTATATATATATATATATATATATATATATATATATATACGTTTTTGTGTGTTGTGTGTTTTTCGGTACATGTCATTTATCTTTCTTTTTCTTTCTTCCTCAAGAAATAGAAAAAGGGAAGAAGAGGAACGAAAAACAAAGAAAATAAAAGACAGAGAAACAAGAAAAAGAACAATGAAAAACAAATAAATACAAGCCAATAAAAAAAACAAAAAACATTAAGCCAAACAACAAAACCAAACACAAAAAACCAATGAAACAAACACACAAAGGAACCAAATGATTGAAACAAACAAACAGAATAACCCTTCCCCTCCCCTCCCCCCCTCCCCCCCTCGACTAAAAGGCCAGCGTCCGAGCAAGTGATGCCACATTGGGCTTAACATCCCGGCGTAATGAATCAAGTGTAGCCAATAACTTGATCAACTTCCGCAGCTGTGGGTCTTACCTTCCCCCCCCTTCCCTCCTTCCCCCCTTCTTCCTCTCTCCCCTCTTCGCCCTTCCCTCTCTCCCCTCTCCCCCCTCCTTCTCTCCCATTCTCTACCTCCTTCTCTCCCTCTCTCCCCCCTTCTCTACCTCCTCCCCCCCCTTCTCTCCCTTCTCCTTACCTTAACACACTGCCCCTTTTCTTTCTAATTATTTCTTACCTCCTTCCTCCTTACCTTTAATACGTTACCTCTTTCCATTATTTTTTTTTCTCATCTCCTTCCCTTTTATCTTAACACATTGTTCTCTCATTCTCTCTCTTCTCCTCTCTCTCTCGTCTCTCTCTCTCTCTCTCTCTCTCTCTCTCTCTCTCACTCCCTTTTCCCTCTTTTCTTTCCTACCTCCTCCCCCTTACCTTAATATTCCCCCTTTCTATTATTTTGTTACCTCTATCCTTCTTACCTTAACACATTACTCATCATCCCCTTTTTATTCCTTACTTCCTTCCCCTTTTCTTTATCACACTGCCCTTTTCCCCTTTCTCTTCTTAGCTACATCCTTCATCTTACCTTCTTCTTTTCCTTCTGTTTTCACCTTCTTCTCCTTCCCCTTTGCTTCTTACTACCTTCCCCCTTCCTTTAATAATTATATCTCTCCCCTTTTTCTTCCTCTTGCCTTTTCCTTCTTAGCTAATTCCCCTTCCCCACATACAATGTCTTTTTCCTACCTCTTCCCCCCTTTTCCCCTCACCTTTCTCTCTCCCTCAGCACACACTAATGCCCCCACCCCCCCCTATTCCCTTTTCCCTCTATCTACCCTTTTCCTACCTTTCCCCTCCCCTCAGCACATTAATGCCCCCAACCCACCCCATATTCCTTTTCCCCTATCTACCCCCTTTTCCTACCTTTCCCTCTCCCCTCAGCACACTATGCCCCCCCCCCCATATTCCCCTTTTCCCTCTATCTACCCCCTTTTCCTACCTTTCCCTCTCCCCAGCACACTAATGCCCCACCCCCATATTCCCCTTTTCCCTCTATCTACCCTTTTCTACCTTTCCTCTCCCTCAGTTCCCCTATTCTCTTATCTACCCTTTTCCTACCGCCTCCCTCCTCTCCACCCCCTATTTCCATCCCTCCCTCCTCTCCCTCTCCCCCTCGGTCGCGTTTCCGCCCAGAAGACAAGCGACTTACAATCCGCAGCAGATGAGGGGAATTTGCCTATCCCTGAGTCTCCCCTCTCTTTCGTCTCTCATTTTCCCCCTTTTTTTTGGTATCTTTTCCTCGCTCTCTGTTTTTTTTTTTTTCTTTNCCCCTTCGTTCTTCTTCTTCCTGCCTTTCCATATTCTTCGGTGGACTCTCGTAGACCCTTAATTCATCTCCCTCCTTTATCTCTCCCTCCTTCTCCTCCGCTTCTCCATTTCCTCTCTCGATTAGGCAAGCATTCTGCAGCCTCCTGCGCGTCCGGCTTGTTAACAGCATTATGCTGCATAATTAAGTAAATGCTTTTACCAATAAAACCCGGGCAATGTGTCTC
>NW_020870869.1:221274-223774 GCF_003789085.1 Penaeus vannamei | reverse complement strand
TCATCATCATCATTATGGTTATCGCTGTCATTATTATTATTATCGTTACTATTATTATCATCATCATTATTATTATCATTATCATTATTATCATTGTTATTATTATCATTTTCATTATCATTATTATTATTTTCTTTATTATTATTATCTTTATTTTCACTATTTTATTAATATTAATAGTTATTATTATCATAATTTGATTATTATTAATATTGTTGCTGTTGTTGTTGTTGTTATTGTTATTACTACTAGTATCATCATCACGATAATGCCATCATCAATATCATTATTATTGATATGATTAAGATGGTAATTGCATTTTTTATTGATAGCTATCATCATTATCATCATTTGTGTTTATGTTGTAGTTGTTCTGTTTATTAATACTATTGCCAGTATCATTATTAATATCATTGTCAAATTTCACGAGCACCATAATCAATATAAACATCTTTCTGTTTCTATTTCTTCTTCTTCCTCTTCTTTCTTCTTCTTCTTTTTCTTTTTCTTTTCTTTTTTTCTCTTTTTTTTTTTTTTTTTTTTTTTTTACTTTTTTCGAATTTTCGAATCTTCAACAGTAATCGGATTATGACATGTAACCTTTCTGATACACAAATATAAGTGAAGTTAAAATTTCATGAATTCATTTCGATGAAGAAGAAAACAAAAATCAGTAAAAAGTAAATAAATAAACAAATTAAAACAGTAAAGTAAACATAAATAAATAAATAACAGTAAAAGTAAAAGTAGAAAAAAGTAAAAAGAAGAAAAAGTAATAAAATCAAAATAAACATTTGGAAAAAAAATCCCCTAAATTAACTTCAAAATCAAAATAAACATTTGGAAAAAAGAAACAAAAAAATCCCACAACCTAACTTCAAATAAAGAGTATTAAGGGAAAATACCTCAGTTTCTCCGTCCACAATGACTCCCCGTCCACACACTCAAAACTTTCGTCGCAAACTTCCTCCATCTTCTCTTTTCAGGGAAGGACTCCGTTACGTAACTGGCTAAGGCTTTTCCTTTGTATAATTTCTGTCGGGAAAGTCTTCATTATTATCCTGATTTCTGGTGGATGTCTTCTTGGCGTTTGAGGGCCTTTCTCCTCCTCCTTAGCGCAATTCCAGTAAGTATTGCCAGGTGCACACTCGCACGCATACACATACATGCACGCACGCACATACAGGCACACACGCGCGCGCGCGCGCGCACACACACACACACACACACACACACACACACACACACACACACACACACACACACACACACATATATATATATATATATATATATATATATATATATATATATATATATATATATATATATACACGTGTCTATCTTCATGTCTGATTATCTATTTACCTATCTATCTGTCTATTTATCTATTTTTCTATCTCTCTCTCTGTTTCTATTTCTATTCGCCTATCTGTTCATCTATCTACCTATCCCCTATCTCATTATACCTACCTATCTCAGTCTACCCACTTCCCTATCCGTCTATCTATCTATTTATTTGTCTGTCTGTCTCGTCGTCGTTAAACCATACTTCTATTAGATGAAAAGGATATCCATGAAAAGTTTATTTTTTGACTAAAGGACCCATATCAATTTTCAAGTTTTCGATGCAGAGTACAAAGAATCCTTGAAATAAGATGGAAATTTAAAAACTTTTCTTGGGAGAATCTATTTTCGTAAAAGAAAATAAGTAACGACTTTCTCTAAAAATAAGATCAAGGGATACTTTTTGGATCTCCATTTAAAAAATAATAATAAAGAAGACACTCATGAATATAAATACTTTTCTCTTGGATGAACTACAGCCCCGGATTAAGTTTCTTTGTTCCATCTAACTTTAGCGTTAACTTTCAAAAATGGAATCTTTTACTTTCTTTGTACTTTAACGAACATGATAAACAAAAAAAAAAGACTTTGAAGAACAAGAATAATAATAATAATATACATGATACTCCCTTGACGCAACACAGTCGACATACACGCCGATCTAACCATAAACAACATAAGACGCTTAAACAGAGACACACCGAATGTAACAACACCACACGTGGCTTAGGAGGACTAGAGGCATCTCTGGACACGGTAATGGATGCTGGCTGAGCTCCCTTGCCTTTATCTCGAGCCTTATCTCTCACTCGGCCATCAGGATTCGTATTGCAGCGAGATTGAGCACGACGACAGCGAGAGGATTACGTTGCATTGACGATTTTCTGATACATACATTTGCGTCGAAGCATCTGGTGCACGAATTAATATTGAAGTAGAGATTGATAGGGAAGGTCCTTATATATAAATGGAAGTCGAGGGTCCCCATACATAAATGAAAATTGAAGCCTCCAATACATAAATGAATATTGAAGCTTTTAATTTATAAACAAATGTTGAAGCTTCTGATAAATGAAATGACACTGAAGCTTCTGATAAATGAAAGACATTTTAGCTTTTGATACATATATTAACTACTTATTCTCTGATACAT
>NW_020870869.1:213774-216274 GCF_003789085.1 Penaeus vannamei | reverse complement strand
GGGAGAGGTATTAGCAACAGCACTGTTATTATAATGCGTGTGTGTGTGTGTGTGTGTGTGTGTGTGTGTGTGTGTGTGTGTGTGTGTGTGTGTGTGTGTGTGTGTGTGCTGTGTGTTCGTGTGTGTGTGTGTGTGTGTATGTATGTGTATTTGTGTGCGCATGTGTGTGTGCGTGCGTGCGTGTGTGTGTGGGTGGGTGTGTGGGTGTGTGTATGTGTGAGAGGGAGATAGAGAGTTTGCGTTTGTGTATGCGTGTATCTGTGTGTATCTGTGTATTTGTATGTGCGTGTATGTGTGTGTGTGAAGACGTACAAAAACAAGTACTTTCTCTCATACACTTCCTTCACCCCGTCCTTCCCGACGACCCTCCTAAATCAAGAGATCCATTGCATTGCATTGTGTGTATATATATATAAGTGTGTGTGTGTGTGTGTGAATGCATGCATGTACTCGTTTATCTGCCACTGACACTGTCCAGACGTAAGCATGTCGTTATAACAATTACCTCACGCGAAGCACAGCAAATCACGTTATATGCTTTGACGAATCTTTTGCCCCAAATAAACTATGCAAGCAATTCTCTCCTTTCTGGGATCCCCTGGTCGAAATAGTTTATAGGGATCAGAGTTACTTCAGAGTGCATAATCGTACTATAAAAATAAAAGTATATATTTACTGCTACCTATATATACTGTGATATATATATATATATATATATATATATATATATATATATATATATATTATGTATTACACATATATATATATATATATATATATATATATATATATATATATATAATATATGTATATATATATATATATATATCATATATATATATATATATATATATATATATATATATATATATATATAAACACCATAAAAGAAAAAAAGTATACAAGTCACGCATACTAATACTAAAAAGAAAACAGACAGGAAACTCGCCATCATGAGCAGGGCCACGAGACACCACATTCCAAAAGCCGTGAAACGCACTTTAAATCCTGTCATTCGAAGAGACTGTTCCACGTGGGAGGATTATTTTTTGCATTTTGTTTCCTTTTCTTTTCTTTTCTTTTCTTTTCTTTTCTTATATATCTTGTTAGGAATTCCAGAAAAAGAATAGATTTTATTACACGTGGTACGAACAGGATGTTTTTTTCTCAAAACTCTGAGTTTGACTTCGTTTAATATCATAAGTTTTAGATGAATAATGTACTTTTTTTCTACCATAAAGTTCTCATTTCAAATCAAATATTGTATGTGCACTGTAAGAGTATTATTTTGCCATTATAGACTGTATGTATGTACGTACACATACACATACGCTCAAGCAAACGTATATACAATTTCATATATAAAGAAAAACCTCGTGAATTGATTTGTAATATTTTCCACATAAAGAGATAATGAGGAACTTATTTTGAGGAGGAAAGAACTTTTTGTAATTCCCTCAATGTGGCCGGCGACGAATTTCGGAAGCAAGGAATATGCAAAGTAAGAAATGAGAAGCAATGATAATAAGAGTTTAACGAGACTCACTCGCTCGATTTTTCACTCATATTTGCACATGTTCACACATACCCAATTAGCGCATTCTTGATACAGACATGCACACACGACATACACACACACACACGCACACACCACACACACACACAGCATATATATATATATATATATATATATATATATATATATGTATAGTGTATATATACTGTGTGTGTGTGTGTGTGTATGTGTGTGTGTGTGTGTGTGTGTGTGAGTGTGTGTGTGTGTGTGTGTGTGTGTGGTGTGTGTGTGTGTGTGTGTGTGTGTGTGTGTGTGTGTGTGTGTGTGTGTGTGTGTGTGTGTGTGTGTGTGTGTGTGAATGCATGCATGTACTCGTGTATGTATGTATGCATGTGTGTGTATACAATTCCAAAAGGGATAGACATAATAATCTTTCTCAAGATTAACACAGAAGACAGGAACTGAATCAGGTCACAAAAGAAGGGTCAAGGTCAAACAGGTCACAGATAAGCATCATCGTCTTTAAAATGGATTCTGTTTTCTCTAATTTGAATTAGAAGATTCAATAATCTGATTCCAATTAAGCTCATGGCCTCCAAATATTAGATACAAACACGACAAGTTCACTTACACTTTTCTATTTAAGGGAACAAAATCGTGATGTTTTAGGTACGTTAAAGAATCTAAACCATGTGTGTGTGTGCTTTTTAAAGGGATAAGGGATGTATATATATGTGTGTGTGTGTGTGTGTGTGTGTGTGTGTGTGTGTGTGTGTGTGTGTGTGTGTGTGTGTGTGTGTGTGTGTGTGTGTGTGTGTGTGTGTGTGTGTGTCTGTGTGTGTCTGTATGTGTGAGTATACACTTTCCATATTTTTACTTTACACCTTTACAGTCGGAAGATAAATCCGTATAAACCCAATTCTCATCCTGTTACAGTGTATTTCATGCGAAGAGCGAGAGAAAATTGTTTCCCGTCCAATAAGT
>NW_020870869.1:198774-201274 GCF_003789085.1 Penaeus vannamei | reverse complement strand
AATAGAGAGACTGAGAGAGAGAATAGATAGACTGAGAGAGAGAGGAGAGAGAGAGAAATGGGGAGGCAGGGCAAAAGTGGGGAAGGTAAGATGAGTCAAAAAGTATTTTGCCATGGCTCAATGTGGTACGGTTGCCACTAGAAATTATCTGAGCAACATCACCAGCATTGAAAAGGTTTTCTGCCAGGTAATATTTACTGCAGCCGCGTGAAGATAGATCAATAGATATCGAAATATAAAAGGAGATATATGTATATATTATAATATATTATAGTATATATATATATATATATATAGTGATAGTGTGTGTGTGTGTGTGTGTGTGTGTGTGTGTGTGTGTGTGGTGTGTGATGTGTGTGATGTGTGTGTGTTTGTGTGTGTGGTGGTGTGTGGTGTATATATTATAATATATATTATATAATATATATATATATATATATATATTTATAAAATATATATATATTATATATTTAGCTGATCGGGAAGGAAGTAAATGGATATCATTTAAGATAGAGAAATACATCGGAATAAGATACACCCCTACCCTTCAAAAAAAGATTAGAGGAGGGGAGGAGGGAGAGAGAGAGCACAGAAAGGCAGGCCATGGTAGACACACAAGACACAGACAAGCCAAACAAACATGACAGACACAGACAGAGAGAAGGAAAATGGAAGAGAGAAGCAGAGAGGAGAAGCAGGGGGAGAACCGGAGACAAGAGTACAATCTCACTGCGATCGGAGAACCTCCCGAGAGAAATGAGAGTAGAAAAGGCAAAACATCGGCTAAAGGTCCCTGCCTATGCAGGCGGGAATTTGGTCCTTAACGAGAAACATTCGCAGAGCAACCACACAAGCTAACAACGAATATATCATCGCAGAAACTCCCTCTCTCAAACAACCGCTCACACCCACCCGCTAAACTCAAAACTCATTTCAGCACACCATATACAGCAGTAGATTAGTTATCCCGATCCATTATACCTAGGCCAAGATCCAGCGCGTCCACACACCGTCAGTCACCCACAGCCCACCACAACACCGCCCATCCACACACCACTACAACCTACACACCACTACCTGACACAGCTCAAACAGCAGGCCATAGTTACAATATACGATCAACCACACTGCTGAAACTATGAAACCAAAGACGAGTCCAAGACCACAACACACCACCGAATACCAACTCATACACCAGATCGATAACCACCGCCCTCAACACATCTGCACCAGATACTCATCCAATCAACATCACTCTCAGATCGCCAACATCACACCACCAAGCCTGCAACCCTCACCTCCCTACGAGTTCCACTCCCCCCCACCACATCCAGAAATAACAAACATGACCACAAACCACACAGCCAGCGCCCACGAACCAATTCCCACTATACATTCTCTTGCTTTTACTCATTCCTATTTACTTCCTCGCATGTTGGCAGATCTGCGTTGTGCGAGAGAACGTATATTTTCAACATCGACATCATAATACATTGACGATCGTATCATAGATTAACAATGTTAAAGAATACTTCGCTATTTCATGTCACTTTACATCGAATGTAGTAATGTTCAACGAAGCTTTATTTAGAATTCTCTTTATCTTTTATAATACAGCTTCGTTGTTATTGTTATTATCATTATCATTATCATTTTTTTCACTCTTATGTGATCGTTATCATTATTATCATCATTATCATTTTATCACTATCATCACTGCCATTACTATCATTATTACCAATTTTATTTTATCATTGTTGTCGTTATTGTTGTTGTTATGCATATCCTTATTCAATTTTTATTTATTATTTTCATTATTATCATTCTATTACTATTAATTTGTTACTATTATTCATCTATTAATCACCACCATTTTCATTCCCAGTATCATCATTGTTATCATCATTATCTCTATTGTTGTTGGCGTGGCTTCGAAAAGATTCAATTCAGGGCATGTATCTTCTAGGCTTTCCTTAAGGGCTTGAGGAAGGGACTGATTGAGGAATCCTTTTGTGGTAATAGTGAGGGTGTTGTTGTTCAAAATGCTGTGCGGTATTGGGTTGTTTTTCTTTTTCTTGTTGATGGTTTCTTTTTCTGCCTCTGTCTCTATTTCTGTCTCTCTGTTTCTGTCTTTGTGTATTTGTCTGTCACTGTCACTCTCTCTTTCTATCTCTCTCCCTCCATTTATGTGTACACACACACACACACACACACACCAACTCACACACACACACACACACACACACACACAACTCACACCCACACACCACACACACACACACACACACACACACAACACACACCACACACACACACACACACACACAAACACACACACACACACACACACACACGCACGCCACCCAAACCAAACAATAGAATCCATCGAGCAATTCACTTACCGGCAACCGTCACTCTACAGTCTATTTTCGTCCGTGTGTGACACAGACTGAGGTCCTGTTTGCACTGACCATTTAAGTTGACAGTGAAATCACTCAGC
>NW_020870869.1:171274-176274 GCF_003789085.1 Penaeus vannamei | reverse complement strand
TTATTATTGTTGTGTTATTATCCTTATTATTATTGATATTATTATCATGATTTTTTATCATTATCATTATTGTTATTATTACAATTATCATTATCATCATTGTATTAATTGTCATCATTAGTACTGTCATCATAATTATTAGCACTGTTATTTTCATTATCATTATTATTATCACTATTGTACTATTATCAGTATTATTATCATTATCATTATTATTATATCATCATTATCATTGCTATTATTATCATTATTATCATCATTATCATCATTATCATCATAATCATTATTATCATTATCATCATCATTATCATTATCATCATTGTCATTGTTGTTATCATTATTTCTATTATTATTGTTGTTATTATAATTTTCATTACTATCATTATTACTTTCTTTATTAATTCTATTTCCCTTAAAAGGACACAAATATATTAACATATATCCTCCCGATATAAAATTATATTATAAATTTTCATGACTTTTAAAAATCATGATTGAATTGACCTACTATAGGAAAATGAATCCTATACCAGTATTTACATAAAATCTGGTTGGCATGATATCAATGACAAGTTTTAATTAATATGTTAGTCCATCAAGTTTGTAAACGTTGTCAACAGATGTGATTACTAATTACTGACGCTTTTGGTTTCAGCAGATTCAAAATATTTGTTGACATGAAAAATAACGTACACCAGATTTGGAGTGAATGATTTCAGAGTTCAGATATTTCGTTGCCAATCAGAAGATTTACTTTCAACTGCAAATATGCGAATGAAATCTAGGAATGAAAGAAAGGGGAATGATACAGAAAGAAAAAAATGACTAAACAGCAGTAAAATACTCACTAGCAATAACAAGGGAAATGAATGTATACTAGTATATATGTGTGCGGATACGTGGTTTTATGATAAAGGTAAATAATCTACGAGACAAATCTTGGGTGACTGGATTATCCGTTCCCGCGGGTGGAGGTCCTCCCCGAGACAGACGTCGAGGCCAAGCGGGTCAAGTACCTGGACGCCATTGCCACCGCCTTCCACCACTTCTTCCCGGAGAAAACCTTTCGAGGCCAACCCGCTGACCCGCCCTCGATCACGGACGGAATGAAGCGCCTCATGAACCAGCGGAGCCACGCCCACCTCGAAGGTATTGTCACACTCTACAGATCCCTCAGAAACATCCGTGAAATAAAGCTTGCAAAGAATAATTTCTACCCACACAAAATACAGCAGCTCAAGGACGCAGACTCCAGCAAACGGTCCGGCCAAATCATGCAACTATTACAGCAGTGCCAGACTAAAAGGTCGGTCGGTTGACCCCATTGACATTCCAGATATTATTAGCATTATCTTTATTATTAGCATTATAACTGTTATTATTAGCATTATTTTTTTAGCATTATAACTGTTATTATTAGCATTATAACTGTGTTATTAGCATTATAACTGTTATTATTAGCATCATAACTGCATTATGTTATTTATTGCTTTTACCATGGTTTTTTGAAAGAATTTGCACCTGAGACGTCCGTTCCCTCTCCTCCACCTTCAACGCGTCACTGCAGCTGTCCAGATTTCCTGGAAGACGTCGTATGTCACGGCAGTCCCCAAGTCCCTTCCAGTCTGGACCAGACCGTGGTGGTCCCATGAGAGCTCGTTGTCGATGGTGACCCCGAGCAGCCTGGTGGCGGTCACCACGGCCAGGGGAGGGTCGCCCAGAGCAAGTGAAGGGGCGGGTGGGGATGGGGGAGGGGGGTGGCGGCGAGATCAAAGTGCATGGCAACTGTCTTCAGCCTGTTAATAGTGACGTGATTGACTGTGGTCCAGGAGAGAAGGTTGCTGAGGGCGGTTTGGAGTGGCTGGTGGTCAGCGCCGGTGTTGTCGCGGCCATGATCGGATCAGCTCTACAGAACCTACTCCGCCGATTGAAGTCACTTGGTCCCCAAAATCGGAGCCATCCACCATCTTCAAAATGCTCATACTCCCCAGACTCACGCTAGAAAAAGTCCAAAAGAGAGCAATGAAAATCATCTTTGGACCCGAATACAGAAACTATGACAACGCCCTCGGCACCCTTGACCTCGCAGCCCTAAAGGACCTTTTCACCTGCAACTTCCTCAGGTTCAGCGAACAGGTGTTAGGTAGCCGCCGCCCGCGCCACCTCCTCCCCAGCAATGCCACACGTAACAAGCTTCTCTCCATCCGATCCCGCACGGACCCTAACAGAAATAGCCCCAAAGAAAAAAGAGGAAGGAAAAAATGTTTAAAAAAGGGAGAAAAAAATGTAAAAGGCAGAGAGAGAGAGAAAAAAATGTAAAAGCAGGCAGAGAGAGAGAGAAGGAAAAAATGTAAAAAAAAAAAAAAAAAAAAAAAAAAAAAAAAAAAAAAAAAAGCGAAGAAAAATAAAACAAGGACTTTTATCCCCTCCCTCATTCCTTCGACCAGCCGAGGAACCCCGGGTCAGGAAGATCAGCGTGGAGGAGACATCTGACAGCCTCTTCAGCGTCGACCTAGTATTTGCCAGAGAAAGGGAGAAGATTGGGGTCCTACGTCTTAGCACGTGGGCGTCTGATCCAGGTCACTGATCCTCGTCTCAAGGAGGAGGTTGCCGAGGAGGTTTCGTCTGTGACAGGCAGGGGTTCGGTTCGGCGCTCGTGGATATGAGAGAGGGAGGGTGGGAGAGGAAAGAAGGGGGAGAGGGGGAGGGAAGGAGACAGGGAGGGGGAGAGGGGGGAGGGGAGGAGACTGGGAAGGGGGAGAGGGGGAGGGGAGGACTGGGAGGGGAGAGGGGGAGAGGGGGGGGAAGGTGAAGGGAGTGGGTAGGGAGGGAGGGAAGGACAGGGAGGGGAAGGAAGGGGGAGCGAAGAGAGGGAGGGGAGGGAAAGAGACAGGGAGGTGGGGAGGGAAGGAAGGAAGGGGGAAGGAGAGGGAGGAAGAGAGAGAGAAAGAGAAACAGGCAGAGAAATTGAAGAGAGAGGGGGGGGGATAGAAAAGAGAGAAAGAGAAGAGGGATAGAAAGAGAGAGGAAGATAAAAAGAGGCAGACAGACTGAAAGATTGAGAGGCAAGCGAGAACGAGACAAAAAAAAAAAAAAGAAGATAGATACAGGGAGAGAGAGAGAGAGAGGAGAATAGTTGTACAGTCTTGGATTCACTTATATTTGAATGTTATACTTAGCTCCTAAGAAATAGCCATGATAACATATTTTAAAAATGCGGATGCTAGCTATAGTTTGAAGATATGTATGTATGTGTGTGTGTGTGTGTGTGCGTGCGTGTGTATTTGTGTGTGTGTTTCCCCCGTCCATAGATAGTAACTATGTATACCATATTCCACAATATCGTTGTCGCAATGTTTATTACAATAAAATTTGATATCCAAATAGTTACGACGTATATACAACAGAATTCACACAATATATCCTATCTCTACACAACATACTCGTATAATCAATCTCAGTGACGTATAATCTGCACACAATTCACACTATTTTGTGCAAATGTCAAACTACAATCTTACGGTGACGTAGTTCATAACTTGTTGATATCAGTGCACAGTAATCTAATCATCTCATTAATAAAGGAAATATATATATTTGCTGCAGTTTTTTTTTTTTTTTTTTTTTTTACTTATTCACACGATAATTCAATTGTGTTTCAATGATATAAATCGTCCCACGGCCCTTATTCTCACCATATCATATCTATTTGTCTATCTAATTCTGTCTGTCTATCTATCGATTTATCTATCTAATTATGTCTGTCTATCTATCGATTTATCTATCTATTTATGTATGCATGTATGTATGTATCGATCTATCTATCTATTTTTATCTATTTTTCCATCTCTCTACCTATCTATTCATCTATCTACCTATCTGTTTATTTACCTCTCTGTGTGTTATGTATGTATTTAGCTATGTGTGCATGCATGTATGTATGTATGTATGTATGTATGTATGTATGTATGTATGTATGCATGTATGTATGTATGTATGTATGCATGTATGTATGTACCGATCTATATATTTTTCTATTTCTATCTATATCTATCAGTCTATCTATCTATCTGTATTACACACACACATACACACACACACACACACACACACACACACACACACACACACACACACACACACACACACACACACACACACATATATATATATATATTATATATATATATATATATATATATATATATATATATATATATATATATATATATATATATATACACTCGTATAATAAAACAGACACACACGTCCACAAAGACCTAGAGCTGCCAACGCCGTCTGGAGGTCAAGGAGGCCGCGTCCGGACCCGGTGGCATCAACAACATGCAGATCGCTTGCCACTTTGAAAGCGCCGAGCCAGCTGCATTTCCCGTCTCTATGGCAGGCGCAAACTCCGGCTCTCACACATTCCGTATGAGGTTTGCATATATAGAGAGGTTTTCCATTTCCAATAGCAGTTTCATTGGGTTTGGACTCCCTTTGGAAGGATGGTCGGGGCATTTCTGTACACGGAAGACATTAGGAAATTCGTTTCTACTAAGTAATGAATATGTGCATTCTGGCAAAGGAAAGGCAAGAATAGCTAGCAAGAGAGAAAGAGAGAACGAAAACAAGACAGACTGAGAGAGAAAGGGATAGAGATAAAAGGAGGAGAGAGAGAGAGAGAGAGAGAGAGAGAGAGAGAGAGAGAGAGAGAGAGAGAGAGAGGAGAGAGAGAGAGAGAGAGAGAGAAGAGAGAGAGAGAGAGAGAGAGAGAACAGTGAGAAGAGAGCAAGAGAAAAAAAATCGAAAACGAGAGAGAGAAAGACAACGATATCAAGAACTAGCGTAAGAGAAAGATAGACGAACATCGCGTCTCTTCTGACGAATATGACATCACACAGAAATGCTTTGGCTGCCGTCGTGTAGTGTTTGCCTCGGCCCTCCATCCCCCCCCCCCTTCTCCCATCTCTTCGAAGGCGTAGAAACTCGGGCTGTGC
>NW_020870869.1:148774-151274 GCF_003789085.1 Penaeus vannamei | reverse complement strand
AAGAAGAAGAAAAAAAAAAAAGAATATGAACAAAAGTCCAAGAATTTGGGAATTCAGGCTCAGTTCACTTCAGTGAAATGTAGAGAGGGAGGGTTTGCCTTCACCTTATGAAATATGGGACAGCTAAAACCGGGAGACATATATATGTATATTCATATGCTTATCCAATAATGTATAGTATATATATATATATATATATATATATATATATATATATATATGTAATATGTATGTTATATGTGTACGTGTGTCTGATGAAAATAATAAGAGTGAATCAGAAACAGTCGAAGAATAGAAAGTAATAGATCTATCACAAAAAAGTCAATTGCTTATGTATGATTTCATTTAGCCTTACATTTTATTGCTTTTGTTTTGTTTTTTATTATATTCAGTCATAAACTTTCCTCCAAATGTAGTTACTTAAAAGTTGATCAAATAATTATTGTAATAAGAGCATGATAATATGATACAACATTTCACACATTTTCAGGCAGTGTAATGTTAAGAACCTATCAAGGCACATTAACATTATTTTACCGTTCCCATTAACGTTGCCTCCCCTTCTCATTAACACTAATCTGCTACAAAGTCTTTTAGTGCGCTCTCTCTCTCTCTCTCTCTCTCTCTTCTCTCCTCTCTCTCTCTCTCTCTCTCTCTCTCTCTCTCTCTCTCTCTCTCTCTCTCTCTCTCTCTATCTATCTATCTATCTATCTTTTCTCTCTGTCTGTCTGTCTATCTATCTATCTACTCTCTCTCTCTCTCTATTATCATTATCATTATCATTATTATCATTATTATTATTATCACTGTTATTATGATTATCATTAATATTGGTGTTATCATTATCATTATTATTATTATATTTTTTTATCATTATCATTATCATTATTGTTATTATCATTATTATCATTAATTAATCATCATTATTGTTGTCATCATTATCAATATTATCATTATTATCATTTTCATTATTATCATTATTATTATTTTCATTATCATTATTATCATTATCATCATTTTCAGTATCATTATTATCCTTATCATTATTTTCATTATCCTTATTATCATTGTTGTTGTTACCATTAATATCAATAATATCATCACCACCAACACCATCATCATCATCATTATCATCATCACAATCATCATCACAAACTCCCATCCCTCTTAAACAAACAGTTGTCTTCCTCCCTGCGTCATCACTTTTCATTGTCTCTCTTTTAGAAATTGTTGAGACAGCGAGACTATTTCACTAACTCTCCAAAACCATGAATAAATATTGGATTTCGCTGCGAAAAGCAAAATACATAAGTAGATGAAAATGATAGAAATTAAAAAAAAAATGAATAGACAAATAGATAGATAAATAAATAAACACATAACAGAAAATTAGATATAATATTAAAATGATTTTTTTTATAAGGAATATATAAATCAATTCAAAGATAGATAAATTAATTAATAAAAACATTATAATAAAAATGTTTTTAAAATGTAAGGTATCTATTTTGTGATCACAGTCATTATCTGAATTGTGTGCGAAATGGAAAAAAGTATTATTATATATATATTCTGACATTCCAAATTATTTAATCACTTTAAAACTTGAGCATAAACAGACATTTATTTCATGTTTCATTAAGATAATTGCAAGTTGATAACAACAGCAAAGGCTAAACATTATAAGGGTGAACGGACTTTTATCCATTTCACAAAATGTCCCCTATGGGTTATAATTAGCGTCTTTCTCCTGCTATATAGTTCAAAGGAAAATAGGATGAAGGTAAATCAGGTTTTCTCTTTCTCTTTCTCTTCTCTCTCTTTCTCTCTCTCTTCTCTCTCTCTCTCTCTCTCTTTCTCCTCTCTCTCTCTTCTCTCTCTTCTCTCTCTTCTCTCTTTCTCTCTCTCTCCTTCTCTTTCTCTCTTCTCTCTCTCTCTCTCTCTCTCTCTCTCTCTCTCTCTCTCTCTCTCTCTCTCTCTCTCTCTCTCTCTCTCTCTCTCTATATATATAATATATATATATATATATATATATATATATATATATATATATATATATATATATATATATATATATATATATATATATATATCCATCTCTCTATCTATATCTCGTTCTCTTTCAATTAATCAGATTTATTTGTTAAAAAGGAAAAAAATTGGATAAAGTTAGAAATAAAAACAAATAGATACAAGAATATCAACAAAGATAAAAATCAATCAATCAATATTATATATAAAGTCGCACTCGCAAGGGAAACCTTAAAATCATCTTAAACTTTGATGATAAACGGATAATAATAAAACAAATATAACCGGTTTAATGAAGTACAGTCACATGTAGTAAATCCCCGCTGAAAATATGAATATAAAGAAATATGTAGATAGAGCACACGACATATGAATGAAAGGGAGATATTACAGCTACTCAGCGCAATGCAGTAAGTTATTTTAAGACAAGCTGGGCCGGTGACTTATAATTAACTACCGCAGACAATCA
>NW_020870869.1:123774-126274 GCF_003789085.1 Penaeus vannamei | reverse complement strand
TGACGCTTGCTAGAACGTTGCAGATTATAGCTACTTAGAATGTGGTAGATGACAATTACTTAGAATGTGGTAGATGACAATTAAGAATGTGGTAGATGACAATTACTTAGAATGTGGTAGATGACTTAGAATGTGGTAGATGACATTAGAATATGGTAGATGACATTACTTAGAATGTGTAGATGACACTTACTTAGAATGTGGTAGATGACATTACTTAGAATGTGGTAGATGACAGTTACTTAGAATGTGGAGGATGACACTTACTTAGAATGTGGAGGATGACACTTACTTAGAATGTGGAGATGACACAGGATACGAAGAGAATAAAAAAAAAGGCACGATTCACTCCCTACACGACAGAATTCGATTCTTGTCTTGATTACCCAATGATCCTCAACCTTAACCTTCCTTAAGAAAATGATACGAACTCCACTTTTCACGAGCGACAAAAAAAAAAAAAAATCCAAACAAAAAAACAAACATTAGAAAAAAAAGAATGAGAAAAAATACCTCTTCTCCATCTTCCTCTCCATCTTACAAGACACAAGAAACACAAGTCTGGGAGTTGACATCTTCGCAAATATAATATTCCGATGGAGTTTATTTCGTTCCCGAGTACACATGGCACCGCGCTGAACATGAGTATGACACGTGTCGGCTTTTCAGAGTACGGCATTTGAATGAGGATATGATACGGTGAGTTGGTGGCAGAGAGAATAGGGAGATGAGAGAGACAGAGATAAGTAAATAGAAAGAGTGTAGGGTGGAGGGAGGGAGGGAAGAAGGGGAGAGGAAGAGAGAGAGAGAGGGGGATTAAGAAAGAGAGACAATTCCGCAAGAAAGAAAGAGACAAAGACAGGGAGAAAGAAAGAGAAAACGAAAGATAGATATAATAAATAGAAAGAGAATAGGGTGGAGGAAGGGAAAGAGAGAGAAAAGGGGAGAGTGTGAGAAAGAGATTAAGAAAGAAAGACAATTCCGCAAGAAAGAAAGAGAAAAAAGAAAGAGATAAAGACAGGGAGAAAGAAAGAGAAAACGAAAGAGATGAAGACAGAAAGAAAGAAAAAGACAAAATACCCTGTCCGTTTTCAGTTTTCATTTGCCAGCCTTTATCCAGCATCGTTCCGTCTGTATATTTTTTTGTTGTCGTTGTTAATGTTTTTCTTTCGTTTTTTTTTTTTTTTCTTCTTCTTCTTCCTCTTATTCCCGTTCAACCGCGGCTTACAGTAAGCAGCACACCGGAAATGCAAGTACCACCCGACGCAGCATCCGCCCCGAAACACCACAGAGAAGCGGAGAAGCCGAATTTAGCATCCCTTGGACAGCGGCACCAAGACTCCCTCAGGGCGTATCACAAGGAAGGTGCAATTACGTAAAGCCATTTTGCGTAACATGTTGTCATCGTGTTTGTCAAATGGCGGCCATTGAGCCCCCTGGAATGCACGAGAGCCGGGGTGATTAGGGTCTTTGAACAGGGAAACAGCCTTGCGCTCCGTCCAATCTCGGGGAAAGGAAAAACTGGCAACTCGCTTGGAATTCGGGAGAACTCCGATTCACCGAAAAAAATAGTAATAATAATATATTGTAAAGGAATTGATATATTGTACACAATTCTAAAAAACGCTAGATATAAGTAAACATAAAAAAAGCGTCAGTTGATTTGGTTAAAATGGAGAATTGTCGAATTGGTGTCCAAGAATTCGTGATGGGTTGCCAGTTTGTTCTTTCCTGAAATTGGACGGGGTGTACACGTCTGGTCCGGGAAAGGGTTAGCATCACCGACCTGTTAGGGGATCCGCAATACGTATTGAAATCCTTAACGGTGAAGGATTACAGATGGATGAGGTTGATTCGCTGCAGTAGGAGAGGTTCGTGAGATTGATTTTGTTCATACATTTTTTCTTTTTGTTTGTTTGTTTGTTTCTATTTGAGCTTGTTTGTTTGTTTGTTTGTTTGTTTGTTTATGAAGGACGCATTCCTATACTGGAAAACTTAAAAAATTGCCAGACTTGCGTGAAAAAAAAACATTATATTCATTTCAACTTATACAAAGAGTATACGACTGATATTTATAATATAAAATGGAAATTACTCCCTCAGGCGGAGATTAATCTTATGTATGTTATTTATGTATTTGAACAAAAAATGTATGGATTTACGTCAAGCTGCTATAGTCATATTCACAGAATATACCACGCAAATTATATTTTTCCCATGACATTTCTAAAGTTTATTTTAATGTTTCACTATAACAGAAGACGTGTGTCTGCGAAATAAAAAAAAATCATGTAAAACGGTTTGATTATATCTTCATAAATTGTCATCGAAGTCTTCTACACAGAGTTATAACATTGTCATCATTCAACTTGAAAATCATAATTATATAGCCATGGGAAAGTGAACCATAGAGAATAATTGAATTAATGTTAACACATCAGGTGACACTTTGTGTAAATTAAATACGTTGGTAAATACAGATGATCTTGCGTGTATTCAT
>NW_020870869.1:111274-118774 GCF_003789085.1 Penaeus vannamei | reverse complement strand
TCTTATGAAGAAGAGACAGGNATACACACACACACCAACATACACACACACACACACACACACACACACACACACACCACACACACACACACACACACACATACACACCATACATACATCTATCATATCATATCTATCTATCCATCTATCTATCTATTATCTATCTAATCTATCTATATCTATCTATCTATCTATCTATCTATCTATCTATCTATCTATCTATCTAATATATACTATATATATATATATATATATATATATATATATATATATATATATATATATATATATATTAAGTAAATGGATAACTAGCAAGGCAGATAGATAGCGAGATGTAGATAGAGAAAGAAGGGGAAAAGAGAAAAAAAAAAGAGAGAGGGAGAGAAGAGAGAGAGAGAGACAGAGGAGAGAGAGAGAGAGAGAGAGAGAGAGAGAGAGAGAGAGAAGAGAGAGAGAAGAAGAGAGAGAGAGAGAGGGAGAGAGAGAGAGAGAGAGAGAAGAGAGAGAGAGAGAGAGAGAGAGAGAGAGAGAGAGAGAGAGAGAGAGAGAGAGAGAGAGAGAGAGAAGAGAGAGAGAGAGAGGAGAGAAGAGAGAGAGAGAGAGAGAGAAAATGAGAAAGAAAGAATGAAAAAAAAAAAAAAGACAGAAAAACAGAGAAAAAAAAAGAAAAAAAGAAAAATTTAGAAAAGAGACGAGACTAAAAAGCGAAGAGAAGAGACAGAAAAAAAGACACACACACCCACACACAAAACAAATAAAACCCAAGAAAATTCAAAAGAAAATTCGAACTTCCCCAAAAATATAAAGCAGGATAAAAGACTCGAGCCTTTTCCGAGATCCTGCAAATGGACACAAATAACGAAGGACTCCAAACAGCTCGCCAGCCTCATTGAAGGATATTAGGGAAGGATGAGTTCTTAAAAGGGAAATGGACCGTGAGGATGAGCGGTGGAGGCGGTGGAGGTGGCGGTGGAGGCGGAGGGTGGAGGAGGGTGGCGGTGGAGGGCGGAGGGTGGAGGAGGGTGGCGGTGGAGGCGGAGGGTGGAGGAGGGTGGCGGTGGAGGCGGAGGGTGGAGGAGGGTGGCGGGTTGGAGGCGGAGGGTGGAGTGGAGCGGTGGCGGTGGGCAGGCGGAGGGTGGATGAGCGGTGGTGAATGGCTGTGGTGGTGGTGTGGAGATGGTGGTGATGATGATGATGCTGGATGGTGGATGACTGGTGTGGTGATAATGATGATGGTGATGCCTGGTGGTGGCATGATGTGACACACACACACACCACACACCACACCACACACACACACACACACACGCACAACACACCACACACACACAACACACACGCACATTTACACACCACACACCCGCACACACACCACACACACACACAACATCACACACACACACACCACACACACACACACAACACGCACACACAAACAACACACACACACACACGCATCATAACACACACACACCCGCACAACACACACAACACACAAACACACACACACACGCACACACACACCACACCACACACACACGCAATACACACACAACCACCCGCACACACAACACACACACACACACATACAACCCACCCAACACACAACACACGCCACAACAAAACTCACACACACAACACACACACACACACACCACCACACGCCTTAAAATTACACACATCCAATTCTCCAAATAGTGGCCTCGCTAACTGCCTAATTCTTTCTCGGGACTTTCCAGTAGGTAGTATACACTTCGTTCACTTCGTAGATGTAGTGGCGATTGATACCTGATGATAATGATAATGATAGTAATAATGAGATGATAAATAATGATAATGATCAAAGAACAATGGATAATAATTAATTGATAATAATGATAATAATGATGGCGTTTTTGATGAATCAATAATGATAATTAATAATAATTGATAATATAATGATAATGAGATAATGATAATAAATAATAATGATATAATGATAATAACAACAACAATAATGAAGGAAAG
Organism: Penaeus vannamei; assembly: GCF_003789085.1. Taxonomy (NCBI): domain Eukaryota; kingdom Metazoa; phylum Arthropoda; class Malacostraca; order Decapoda; family Penaeidae; genus Penaeus; species Penaeus vannamei. The sequence continues at coordinate 116,767 of NW_020870869.1, read as the reverse complement.
CGAACGAAAAAGCCGACGGGTAATGTTGAATTAACAAACCGAATAGATTGATGATATAGCATAGCTGTAATATTGACAATTAATCATAATGATAATTGGTAAGGAATGCTGGTATTATATTAAACAGTATTCATAACGATAGTGCTTAATACATGATGATGATTGCTTAATAATAATAATGATAATTTGATAAAGAAATGGAGAATCAATCAACAAAATTGTAATATATGCATGATAAAGATGACGAGAGATTCAATAACAATTGGAGAACGTGAATTAATGACGATCATAGTAATGATGAATTGTGAGATAGTGAACTGGATGAGAGGATGATGAAAGGATAGAATGAGATGAAATAATGATAATCATAAGTCATATGATAATAGCCAATAATCAGTAAATCATAATGCATAATGCGAACAATAATCATAATGTATAATAGCAATATAATCGATAAATTAATGAGAAGGGGATAAGAAGATGATGATCTATGAGATAATAATGGAGGCAGTTGATAGGAGTGCGAGATGATAACTATAAATATATGAATTAATGATAATAATAAATGATAATGATCAATGAATTTTACGTATAAATAAGTAAATGAAAGTGGATGAGAATAATAATAGAAGGAATTGATAGAAGTGAGAGAGGATTAAGGGAAATAAAATACTGAATATGAAGTGCAAGATGGAAGAGATAATATGGGAATTATGAGATATATTGGATAATAACATGGAATAGTATAATCTAATTAACAGAACTGATTATTAAAACTACTGAACTGCTACCCTGCTATTGATAATAGGAGAAATAGCAAAGATGATGAAGACAGATGGTGAATAATAGCAAAGGGAGGATGAAAAGGCGAAGTTGGTAAGACAATGATAAATGGAATGGAGATTTAATTAATAGAGAGGGTTAAATTTATAAATCAGGAACAAACCAGGTAGTGGAATATAAAAACAAAATAATGATTGATAAAGAAGCGAGTATAATGCGCGCATACAGAATAAATAGGAGAGAATAAAAACAAACAACGTAAATAAGATAGAAAAAGAATAATGAAAGGGAGAAACCGGAAATGCGAATTTTCTTCTCCTCTTGCTTCTCTCGAACTCTTCTCTCTCTCTCTCTCTGATTTTTATTTCCCTTGTTTTCTCGCCTCCTTCATTCCCGTCCCGCCTGTGAGAGATCTCGCTGGAGAAAAGTGTGCTGAATCCAAAAGAGAAAGGGAACAGAGGAATTTGGAACTGGAGAGAAAAAAAATCTGTATTAGAGCCGAACATTTATTCGAAGGCCGGGACAAATATGGGGCAGGGAAGATCCGCTCGATGAGGGTGTAGGCAAGGAGGAGGAAGAGGAGGAGGGGGAGGAGGAGGAGTCGGAGGAGAGGAGGAGGAGAGAGAGACGAGAGACGAAGAGAGAGAGAGACGACGGGAAAGAAGGAGAGAGAAGAGAGTCGAAGACGAAGAGGGAAGATAGAGAGGAGGAGAGAGAGATGAGAAGACGAGCGGAGAAGGATAGTGGGAGAGCGACGAGGATGGTAGAGAAGAGAAGGAGAAGAGAGGAGAGAGACGAAGAGGAGGAGAAGAGGAAGAGGGAGAGAGAGAGAGGAGCGAGAGGAGCAGGGAAGAGAGAGAGAGGAGAGGCGGGACAAGAGAGGGAGGAGAGAGAGAGAGAGGAGAGATGAGAGAGGAGACGAGGAAGGGAGAAGAAAGAAGCAGAGCAGATGAGAGAGAGGAGAGAGAGAAGTGAGGAAGAGGAAGAAGGAGAGAGAGAGAGAGGGGAGAGGATGAAGGGATAGAAGTGAGGAGAGAGAGAGAGAGGAGCAGAACGCAGACAGACAGACAGCAGAGCGAGGGACAGACAGAGAGACATGAGTAAGACAGACAGAAGAGAGAAGAGGAGAGGAGAAGGAAGGGAGGGAAGAGAAAATAAAGAGGAGAGGAGAGAAGAAGAGGAATGGAAGAGAGAGGAGAGAGAGAAAAGAGAGAGTGAGAGAGTTAGATGAGAAGGCACGGAGACCTGATGGGATGGAAAAGAAAGGAGAGAGGACGAGAGAGGTCCAGGAACTCGAGAGAAAGAGACCAGAGACGAGCCGAGAAAGAGGAAGGAATTGAGAGAGAGAGAGAGAAGAGGAGATGGAGCAGCAAGCGCACCTGGGGAGTTTTCAGTAAACCTTGTTCTGATATTTTAGATTCCGTGAGACTGATTTGTGCAATCCTCAGCGAGGAAGGGTCGTTGTTGGTGGTCGGATTTAGACTTGAGATACTTCCGTGCGAAGAGAAGAGACGATGGCGTGGTCAATATCTTAAAATAGGGATAAGAGATTTTATAATGCCGCTAGATATAATCTTCGAGATATCTTCAATAGTTGCGTGAGAGCGTAGTGTCGAGAAATGAGCGAAGGAAGGAATCGAGAAGAGAGAGAAGGAAGGGAAAGAGAGAGATGGAGAGGAACTGTCGGAAAAGAGCAGAGGAGAAGACGAGAGGGAGAGACGAGAGAATGAGGAAGGGGAAAAAGAGGGGGGTGACAAGAATTATAGCAATGTTGTACAGGGATAGTGCGAAACAGACATTTCCATTAAAAGTTTAAGACAGTCTCCGCATGATGTATATATATGGTAATAAGTGGAACCGTAAATGAAAAGTAAGAGAGAGAACAGAGTGAATAGATAGTTAGAATAGCATAAGGATAGAAAGATCAATAACAGGAAATAAATAAATCGGATTATAAGTGGAATAGATATATTGGAAGATTCAGTACCCGGTCTCAGTACACCAAAATAGGCAGGGTCAACCCAAAGCCTAATGAAGATGAACTGGAACATGCTGAGCGTACGTAGATGTTGGGGGTACAAGTCAATGGTGGGAAAAAAAAGATTGTGATGAACTGGCCAACCTACCGCATCATCCCGAGGACTTAGGTGTACATGTTCTTCTACAACATGACCTCAGGCATCCACAACAGAAAAAAGAGATTGAACACTGCAGAGGAAGGGGTACCGCTGACTTTTGAATATACGAAGAAGAGAGCATAATCACCGAAGAGAGTGAGATAATCGTACATCCACCACAACCCAAAACAGACACAGGACCCAGCCAAAGGCAAATACAACAGATCCGAGTAATACGAACCAATCCTGCCATCGAGCCGAGATATGACACGTTCAAAGCGTCGCCACGCACCTTATCAACACAGAAACACAAACACAACCAGCAACCGACCTGTTAAAACGAAGACGCGAAAACCTGAGCCAAACCCTTCTTTACCACAAAACATTCTGTATTATCGCTCTGCAAACGACGCGTTAGTCATGCGGCTCATGACAGCAATGCGAGGATCCTCCGCTTGCAGGCAATCCCAGGGCCTTAAATCACTGAATCCCCTAATACACACGTGCTTGAATGAGGCCACGAATGCCGCCGAGCCAAGTTGAAATGCGGTCGGAAGTTCGGATGACAGGGCGGGGATGGTCTTCATTGAGGAAATTGCCGGGATGAAGTTGCCATTCGATCTTGGCCGTGTGAATTTTTGGGACTTGTGTGGCGTGGGTTGTATTATTATTTGTTTTTTTTATTATTTTTTCTGTGTGGCGTAGGGTGTATTATTTATTATATTATTATTATTATATTATATATTTTTTTGTTATTGCTAGGCTATTTCGTTTTGTTTTTGCTTTAGTTCTTGTTGGGTTTCTTCTCATTTTCTTGACCTTCCTCGTTCTCTTCATCTTTTATTAGTAAGTTTTATGCCACCTCTCTCTCTTTTCCGCTTCTCCCTTCTCTCTCTTCTCTCTCTCGCTCTCTTCTCTCTCTCTCTCTCTCTCTCTCTTCTCTTCTCCTCTCTCTCTCTCTCTCTCTCTCTCTCTCTCTCTCTCCCCTCTCTCTCTTCTCTCTCTCTGCTCTCTCTCTCTCTCTCCTCTCATCTCTCTCTCTCTCTATCTATCTATATATCTATCTATCTCGCTCTAAGCCAATTTCTTAACGCAAATTCCATCGTGAAGTTAATAGTGAATAAAAGTGTAATTTTAGTTACAAGGAAAACGTTAAAAAAATTATCCATCATAATTCACAGAAAATATAACGGTCATGATAACTTTACATTGTTGATACTGTAAACTCTGTGGAATAATAATGCAATTAATATTGATGATAAAGCCAAAACAACAACAAAAACAAAAATTGTTCATATGCACGCTATTCACCGAAAGTTTTGAAATATTTTGAAATGAAGTTTCACTTTTGAATATTCCATTAGATTAAATTCAGCTTTATCTATCATAAATAAATAATATGCTGAAGGTCTATCGTGAAAAATGAAAAGAGAAATAGGAAAAGAGAAGATGAGAGAGAGAGAGGAGAGAGAGAGAGAGAGAGGAGAGAGAGAGAGAGAGAGAGAGAGAGAGAGAGAGAGAGAGGAGAGAGAGAGAGAGAGAGAGAGAGAAAGGGAGGAAGAAGAGAGAGAGAGAGGAGGGAGATGATAATAGAGAGAGAGTGAAACATAAGAGATGAGAGGGGGGGCGGGGGGGGGGTGGGGGAGGCAGGTCAAAGAGATCATGCAAGCCATACAGGTAGAGAAGGCAGATCCAGAGACAGAGACCAGACAAACAGACAGAAGCAGCCACACAGACAGTCAGATAGCAGTCCAGACAAAATAATAGAGAGTGATCCATACATGCAGACAGGCAGACAGACATAACAACGCATACAGGACAGATAACAAGCAGCTATTACAGACAGAGGAGACAGCCAGATCCAGAGAGCAGAGCAACGACATGATAGCATCCGTGGCAGACAGACAGACAGGTAGATCTAAAAAGTCAGAGGCAGAGACAGACAAGTCAAACAGAAGCAGCCTCGACAGACGACAGATAGACAGCCCGAACAGGCCGTACAGACAGACAGACAGACAGACATCTAAGACCCAGCCAACCCGTAACAGACTACGACAGATTCCACAGACAAGACAGACCCAGACAACCGTACAAGACTGACAGACATGATTTCCTCAGACACAGACGCCTAGAACAACCGTACGGACTGACAGACAGATCCACAGACAGACAGACAGCCCGAAACAGCCGTACAGACATGACATGACAGAACAGACCCCAGACAAGCCGTAGAGACAGAGCAGACAGATCACAGAAGGACAGACAGCAGCCCAAACCGTAGAGACAGAGACAGCACAAGATCCACACAGACCAGACCAGCCAACGTAGTAGGCACAGACGACAGATCAAAGACATACGACAGCAAACCGTATAAGAGAACAGCAGACAGATCCACCGAATACGACCCAGCAACGTACAGACTGACAGACAGATCGCACAGACAGACATAGCAGCCGCGAAACAGCCGTACGACAGACACTTCATCAGACAGACCCAGACAACCGTACAGACTGACAGACAGATCCACAGACAGACAGACAGACAGACCAGCACAGTAACAGACTGTAGACAGATCCACAACGACAGACAGACG
>NW_020870869.1:103774-106274 GCF_003789085.1 Penaeus vannamei | reverse complement strand
TCTGTGTATTCTGTCTACTGCATTTTTGTTTGTCTGTTTCAGTCGGTATGTCTATCTGTCCTCCTTCTACCTCCTCCCTCTCCTCTAAGAATAACAACCTTAAACGAATGATAATAAATAATAATAAATAATAATATAATAATGATAATAATAATAATAATAATAATAATAATATAATAATAATAATAATAATAATAATAATAATAATGAATAATGATAATAATAATGATAATAATAATAATAATAATATAAATAATAATAATAATATAATAATAAAGAAAAGAGAAAAAAAGAAAAAGAAAAGAAAAAAAAAAAGAAAGCGTGAACGAGAAGCGACAGCGACAGACACGCAGCACCAAAACCCAATCCTTTTTCGACGGCGTTCGATCCTGCAGCGCTCCTCCGTGGATGAATCTTCCTCCTTGTCGGCAGATCCTCCAGTCCGCTGCTTAGCCAGCCCAGTCACTCTGCTTCTTCTGACTCGGTTAATCCAAGCCTTCCCGAAGCACAACAACAATGGAGGAAAAAAAAAAAACTTGTTTAGACTTTGCTACAAAATTTTGGCTGTTTGTGTGTGAGGAAGTCTTACCCTGCCGTGTGGGAGCAGTAAGTAATGGTGATGATTATTTGAGAATAATGATAATGATAATAATATTGATAATTGATAATGATAATAATAATAATAATAATAATAATAATAATAATAATAATTAATATAATAATAATAATTATAATAATAATAATAATAATAATGATAATAATAATAATAATAATAATATAATAATAATAATAATATAATATAATAGATAATGATAATAATGATAATGATTAAGATAATATCGCGGTATATTGGTATTGATGTGATAATAGCCATAATATTGATAATAGTAACAAAACCCATGCTAATGGAACTGATAATAATTATAGCAACAATAATGTTGATGATAAAGATATTGAAATAAAAAATCGAAATAAAATACTGTTACTACTATTGAAAATATCAATGATAATGATAACAATAATATCGATGATGATGATTTATGATAATGATAAGAATATTGGTAATGATGAATAATTGTAATGCTGTATAATGATAATAATAATGATAATAGTAGTAATAGTAGGAATAGAAGTAGTAAATAATAAATAATAAATATATAATATGATGATGATGAAAATAATAGTATTGATAATGACTAATAATGATAATAATAATAATAATATAATATAATAATGATAATAATAATAATATAATAACAATTAATAACAATACAATAATATAATAATGACAATCAATATGATAATAATATATAATGATAAATAATAACTGAAACATCTAAACTAACATTGATAATAACAAAAGAATAATTTATGATTACAAAACTGAAAAAAAATGAAATACAATGATCAAAAAAAAAACAAAATGCTCAATGCATAAAAAAAATCATATTATTCATAGACAATGATAAAAACAACAACAATGATCACGATAAGAAATTCAATGATAATGACAATGATAAAAAAAAAACAAAGACAATGATCACGATAAAAAAATTCATATTATTCATGACAATACTGACAAATTTGCGCAGAAGGAGGCAATGGGATATGTCGAGAATCTCGCCTCCTTGGAATGGGCTGACGTCTGGCGAGGAAGCTCTGTGGGCGGGCGCCTTCGAGGCTCGTGCGCGCTTTACAAACGAGATCTGGAGGAGGAGGACGAGGGGAGTGGAGGAGGAGGAGGGGAGGAGGAGGAAGGAAGGAGGTGGGCGAGAGGAGTGGAAGGAGGGAGTTGGAAGGGGGAGTAGGACGGAGGAGAGGGAGGGGAGGAGGAGGAGGGGGGAGAGGAGTGGATAGTAAGGACTGAAGAGTGAGTGGGAAGGATGGGAGAAGGACGAGAGAGGGGTGGGGAAGAGGGAGGAAGAGGGGGAAGGCATGAGAAGAGAACAGCTCGGAGGACCGAGAGGATGGGAAGGAGCGAACACGTAGGGGACGAGAGGAAGTGGATGTTAGGAGGAGGATAGAGGGGAAAGGATGAGGAGGAGAGAAAGGGGAAGAGAGGAGGAGTGGAACGGGAAGGGTGGGGGGATGAGGAGGAAATAACAGAATTAAATGATACGGAGTGGAAGAGGCGAAGGGAGGCGTCAAGTCTGGTACGTATATAAAGGTGACGGAGATGGGAAGCTGGTAGTACTCCGGAGGTTATGAGGAGGCACGAACGGCGTACAGGAAAACGGGCCGAGTAGAGGAAGTGGGGGGTGTCGAGGCATGGGCGTGTATAAAGGCCCGACTGTTAACAGCATCCAGTGAGGAAGCGTGGGCGACGGTTGGGAGGAGGAAATTGTGGGGGAGATGAGGAGGGTACGTGAGTAATAAATATCGGGTGAGCAGCGAATATGAATGTGAGTGGAAGGATGAGTAGCAGTGGAACGGAGGAAGGACAGTAGAGGAGGAATAGATACAATGATACATAAATCCTAAAATAACTGTCAGAACATTG
>NW_020870869.1:101303-103561 GCF_003789085.1 Penaeus vannamei | reverse complement strand
GAGAGGAGAGAGAGAGAGAGAGAGAGAGAGAGAGAGAGAGAGAGAGAGAGAGAGAGAGAGAGAGAGAGAGAGAGAGAGAGAGAGAGAGAGAGAGAGAGAGAGAGAGAGAGAGAGAGAGAAGACAAGAAAGAGAGAGAGAAGAGAGAGAAAGAGAGAAAGTAAAAGTAAAAGAAACAGACAGCCAGACAACCAAACAAACAGACAGACAGACAGATAACCCTGCGAACGCTAAACCTTATTTTGGGCCTAAAAGCCTTCACGCCAGTATTGACAAAACGCGACGAGCATGCAACGAGCAACGAACAACATGCAAGTCGGCGGTGACATGGCATGAATAAAAAAGAGGACACACTGGGTAACGTAGGGTGTGTCTGTCTCTCAGATCTTATTCACGAATCAATATGAATGGAGAGATAACGAATGTGAAAAGAGATACGGGGAGAGAATGGCAAGGGAAGAAGAGAGATAGGGATTAGCGAGCCTTTAGAAGTTTGGAGAAATTGTATCGAGCGAGAGGGAGGAGAGAGAGGAGAGGGAGGGAGAGAGAGAGAGAGAGAGAGAGAGAGAGAGAGAGAGAGAAGAGAGAGAGAGAGAGAGAGAGAGAGAGAGAGAGAGAGAGAGAGAGAGAGAGGAGGGAGAAGGGAGAGAGAGAGAAAGAAAAAGATAGATAGATAAATACATAAGTAGAAAGAGAGAGATAAAGATAGATAGATAGATAGATAGATAGATAGAGAAAGGCAGATAGATAGATACATGATAGAGAAAGCAGATAGATAGATATATAGGTAGAGAGAGAAAGAAAGATAGATAGATAGATAGAGAGAGAGAAAAAAAAATATGCGTGTTTATGTGTGCGTGAGTGTGAGATTGTGTGTATGCAAGTGCGTGTGTGTTTATGTGTCTGTGTGATATGAAACTGATTAAAGATTCTGTTACGTACATGGCTATGAATAAATGCTAAACTGCATATTCACCCGCAAACAAGATCTGACTAAGAGAGCTTCTATGCACTTTGCTAACATTGCAATGCAAATCAGACATAAATGTTTACACAGATCGACACTACAATTGGGCTGTTCCTTAAAGAACAGTTTTAGGAATAATTTAGTGGAGAGAAGATTCTGTAGGTGGTATATCCTTCTCTCTCTTTCTCTCCCTCTCAGTCTCCATCAGTTTCTCTCTCTTCCTTCATGTGTGTGTGTGTGTGTGTGTGTGTGTGTGTGTGTGTGTGTGTGTGTGTGTGTGTGTGTGTGTGTGTGTGTGTGTGTGTTGCTGTGTAGCGGTCTCATATGACAATATTGCTGACCCGCGTTCAATTCCCGCACCGCCAGTGGATGGTAACCCCAACCCTTCTATGTACACAGGGAGTAATTCAGAAGCAAAATTAAACAAAAATGTCCGACCAAGAATAAACCATTGTGTGTGACGTGTGGTGCAGTGGTGACCTTCACGTTTGGCTATCTTGCTGACATGAGTTCAAATCCCGCACCGCCATTGGATGGTCAACTCCGGCCATTCCTTGCACACAGGGGGTGATTTAGAAGCAAATATAAACAGTCTGTCACACCAAGATTAAACATTGTAACAAATGGAATAAAAGTAAATCAATGATTATTATTAATTACTCTCTTTCTCTTTCTTTATCATTCACTGCCAGTTTCTCCCTCGCGTTTTCTTTCCTCTTTCTCTCTCTCTCTCTCTCTCGCTTTATTTCTCTCTCGCTCTCTTTCTATCTATCTATCTCGCTCTCTCTTTCTCTTCTATAAATGAAAATGTCTACCTATCCGTATATCTACCGTGATACAAATTATATGTTTGTTTATCTAAAAAAAAAACTGCTTTGTTTCCAGCAAGTCAAAAGATTTTCTTTTCTATCAGTCAATTCAAAGCGTTTTTTGAATTAGGAACCGCGAGCACTATACATATTACATTCCTGACATCGTTAGTTTCAATCGGGGTGTCAAGCAGTGTCACGTGTCATATCTGGAGATGAAAAAAAATCTAATTCTGGTGATTTTGCTGCAGCATTCTGGGTGTTCAATGGAATTTGGAATTATTGTGGGTAATATTTCTGGAAGCGGTAGAGTTGCGCAAGGAAATATGTCCGTGTTTTCCTCTTTGCTCCTGGCTCTTGTCAAAGGTGTTTTTTGGGATTTTTCTCCTGTCTCTCTCTCTCTCTCGCTCTCTCTCTCTGTCTCTCTCTCTCTCCTCTCTCTCTCTCTCTCTCTCTCTCTCTCTCTCATCCTTCTCTCGTCTCT
>NW_020870869.1:91303-96303 GCF_003789085.1 Penaeus vannamei | reverse complement strand
TAAAAGAAAACTCACTCACTGTCTGAATAAAACACGTACTGAAATGATATCCTAAATTCGATTAAATTTATCCAACCACGAATCTTGTCGCGTGCTTCTCATGCAGCTGTTGCTAGCTGGGTGACATCGAATTAAATCGTCATCACTATCATCAGTTGGATGACATGAATCAGGGCAAACCGGATGACATGACATCCAACTCACCCACAGGAAGGTGTGGATACAAGCATTTCCTTATTTTGGAAGGGAATAAAAGGCTGAGGTTTGAAGAGAATTTGTAGTAATGAATCTGAAATTAATAACGAAACAAAGAATTATTGGATTGAATTCGGAATTCAGGAGAAAACTAAATATTTCGGTCAAATATTTATTTTTTATGCTTGAATGATATGTTATGCGGATTTTCATAATGCGACAGCATTAATAAAAGATGAGGATTAATGATAAATGGAAATTTAGATAAATCTTAAATAAACAACATGTAAAAAATCACGAATATTTCGTTAAATAAAAACAAATAAAATAAATAAACGGTAAATAAAACAGGAATATTTCGTCACCAATATTACCCCATTCCTCGCAACCAGCAGACAGCACGTGTGTCTGTCTCCCTGTCTTTGCAAGGGGAATCCCCGACAGGCCCGTCACGCGTCCAGTATTAATGCAGACCTTGCGAACTGACTTGCACTTCGCTCACGAATGCACGCTTCACGGCCTAGCGTTACGGAGTCTTGCAATCGAAGGGATTCCTTACGTCACACCAGCGGCGTATTGATCACGCCCTCTCGGAAATTCACCAGGATATAAAGACCACCCTCCTCCGTCGGCAGACCAGGAAGACCACAGACCCCCGAGTTCCTAGGAACCGACAGACAAACCCCAGGGATATATCTGGCAACACGAGGTCTGCGGCAGGAGGGAAGGGTTGGTAGGCTCTCGCGGCCCCGGGGAGAGTCAGTGCAGCGCCTGACGCAGCTGTGAGTGTGTCTGCAGGTGCGTTGGACGACCTCGGAGAGCGGGGCCCTGCACGCGAGACCGCCGGACGACCTCCACGGGGAAAGTCGTCTCCTGTTTACGACTCTCGGTGGATTTTTGCTCGAATCGGCTGCTGCGTTCCCTCCTGCGTGTCCGTTCCGAGGGTAAATAGCGTGAAGTGTGCGGCATGTTCAGTTAGAAAGGAAAGGAAATAAAAAAAGATTGTGATGGAGTTATAAGTTATTCCCTGAAAAGAAAGAGACGATAAACTTTGATATCTGTCCGAACTGCTTTGAACTGCAACGGGAGGAGGAAGGCATAAAGGTAAGGATTTGTTTTTTTTTCTCTTCTTTATTTTCCTTTTTTGCCAAAGTGAAAACAGGTTAGAAAATAGAAGAAAAATACCCTATTTAGACACTCGTCCTAGGGCTTTACCTTTACCATTACAAGCTTAAATTCGCATCTGTTATCATATCAACTTGCAACATAACTGAAGATAGAGCAGGAACTGAATTAACAGAGCAACACAGTGAGATAGTGTGAGGGATGGCTTCACGGTCCGAAATTAACGATTCGCCATAAAACGGTGAAATTAACTGTTTTTTTTTTCTTTCTCTCGTTTTTGCTTTCTGTTTTATTGCCTCTTTCCTTGTGGGTGCAATCAATTTTCATGATTTGCAGTTCAAACGTGTCTGTTTGTGTGATTGGGTGCTTGTGTGTTTTTGTGTTGTGTGAGTGTGTGTATTTTTATTTGTTTTTGTATAAGTGTATGTGTGTGTTTGTGTGATCCGTTGTGTATGTTTGTTATCTTAATCATAATGATTGCATTACACTTTAGAGATAATAATAATAATAACAACAGCACTGATAATGATAATGATAATAATGTTAATAATTGTTATAACAATAATGATAATAATAATGATTATGATGATGATGATGATGATGATAATAATATGATAATGAATGATAATAATAATAATAATGATTATAGTGATAATAATAATACTGATAATACTACTATTCCTAATAATAACAGTGATAATAACAATAATAATAATCATAGTAATAATGAGCTAACAGCACACGATCCGACCTAGAGCTTAGCACACGCCTCACACCCGGAAGATACAGTTATGGCCAACATCAAAGCCTCTGTAAATGGAGCTTTTATGGGCCTCACAGTTCACCTTTCCACCTGGTGTGCCACTGCAGCACCTGGCACTCCCTCTAGGCGTCATTTGGCAGTATCATTATTATTATGGAAATATATGGTGCTTTACTTGATATTATGGTGATCAGGGTGTGTGGTGAGGGTCGGGAAGATGGTGAGGAGGGTGATAGTGATGATGATCTTGATGTCATTAATACCGTAATCTGACGTATTATTAATAATAATAATAATGATAATAATAATAATAATAATAATAATAATAATAATAATAATATAATAATAATAATAATAATAATAATAATAATAATTAATAATAATAATAATAATGATAATTAATGATAATAATAAGAGTGCATGGATTGATATGAGCTTATTGGTGTTACAAATGGTCTTTCAATGCAGTAGTTTATATAACTATTTCATTACAGTCCATCAGTCAGGAATGCGATATTAGTATTGCTAATTCAAGATAGTAGACAATCAATTTACAGGCAATAAAATCGAATTTGTATGTATTTTGCCTTTTTTATATATTCCTTTCATTTTATTCTTTTTAACTTTACTTTTTTTTACTCTTAGACTGATATTTCACGAGGAGAGAAATACTCCTAAAAAAAAAAAAAAAAAAAAAAAAAAAAAAAAAAAAAAATGTACATTGAGACCCGATATTTCACAGGCAATAGAAGAGATGACATTTTTTCCGAAACAGGACGAGCGATGCGTCAAACAACTCCATGAAGTGAAGTGTTTACATTCAGTGCAGAATCGCTTTTTTTTTTTTTTTTTTTTTTTTTTTTTTTGCCTGAAAGACTAGCACGAGACCGTTCATTCTTGGCTATTGTTTATTTCCGTCATATGTTGTTGACTATGTGGCGGGGCTGGAAGAGTGCGTTTGATGTGACGATTTTTTATTGTCATTTTTTGTGCTGCAATTGCAATTTTAGGTATTTCTTATTTGTAGCTTTTGTTATTGTTATTGCCGTTATCGTTGTTCTTGTTTTTCTTCTACTTCTTTTTGTTAATATTATCATTATCAATATTGTTATTGATGTTGTTATTGTTAGTAGTAGTAATAGTAGTATCATTATCATAATTATTATTTATTTATTATTTCTTCATTTTATCATTACATTATATTTTTGTTCATTGTTATCATTACATATATTTTCATTATTATTACGCATTATCATTATATCAAATATTATTATTATCATCATCATGATTATCATTGTTAATATCATTATTCATCATCATCATTACATTATTATATCATGGTATTATTATGATTATTGTCACTATTATTGGTATTACCATTATTGTTTGGTTGTTATTTATTATTGTTATCATCATGTTGTTATTGTTAATACTCTGTTATCATTATCATCATTAAAGTATTAATATTTTTTTTATTTCATTTATTACTTTAAAAAGACATCAGTTTTTCTTTATTTTTTAAAAGGATCATCGTCAAGCGACGATTCAATCATCATTATTGTTAATCCATGAACCTACGTATATGTTAGTAACCTTACTTTTATATTATCACTATCTTGTGATCATCATTATGCATATTTCTGTTAACATTGATTATCATTATCATTTAACAGCACATAATCATTATCATCATCATCATCATCATTAACATATCATCGTTCATCATCGTCTTACATCTTATTGATGTTTTCCTTTATCATGATTACTATATTATGGCTCACTATGTCTCTCTCTATTTTGTGTATTATCGTTATATGCATTTATTGACTTTATAATTAATTTGTTTGACGAATAATGAGATAAATGTAAAATGACGAGTGATCTCTCCTATGATATGATGATGATCGATAATGATTTGTGCCTGCTTAAAATGGGGTATTTTTTTAAAAAATGGATCAATAATGTTAACAGAATATTGCATTAATGGATATCAACAATAGTGCAAATAATAGAAGGATACTAACAATAACGATCGAGTCATGATTAACAATAATTTAATACTAATGATTGATAAGATAACAGAGTCATTAACAATAACAACAATGATGATAACTATATATAACAACAAAAACAATTAATGGTTAATATAATCCTATATAAATTAATCATAATAATTACAATTATAATGATAATAATAATAATACAGTACATAGATGATGATGAATAATGATACTCATGAAATCTATATTAATAATAATTGATAATGATTATATATATAATATATAATATAGTGTATGATAACAATGAGAAAATAATTGTAATTGATAACAATGAAGAAAATATGCTATATAATATATAATAATATTATAATGATACTACTATTAATACTAGTAACAATAAAACACCAATAACAATATTGATACATGATAATATTAACAAAAGAAGATAGAAGAAAAACAAGAATCTATATATCTGATAACGGACATTATCTTAATTACAAAGCTACAAATAAGGAAGTAAAAATACCTAAATATGCAATGCAGCACAAAAAAATGACAATAAAAAATTAGTCACATCAAACGCACTCTTTCAGTCCCCGCCACCATAGTCAACAACATATGACGGAAATAAACAATAGCCCAAGATGATGAACGGTCTCGTTGCTAGTCTTTCAAGCAAAAAAAAAAAAAAAAAAAAAAAAAAAAAAAAAGCGATTCTGCACTGATGTAAAACAACTTCACTTCATGAGTTGTTTGACGCATCGCTCGTCCTGTTTCGGAAAAATGTCATTCTTCTATTGCCTGGTGAAATATCGGTCTCAATGTTACATTTTTTTTTTTTTTTTTTTTTTTTTTTTTTTTTTTTTTTTTAGGAGTATTTTCTCTCCTCGTGACAATATCAGTCTAAGAGTTAAAAA
>NW_020870869.1:63803-73803 GCF_003789085.1 Penaeus vannamei | reverse complement strand
ACCTATAAGAACAGTGTGGAAGTTTGGTCTTTTAGGCAGCCAGGTCCTGTCCAGATTGCCGTATTAACACCGATCCTATTGATTCCTCGGTTGGACTGAAAGTAAGAGTTAGGACCTTTTATGAGTATTGGTCTCAGTGTATTTATACCTCAGATAAATTGTCAGCGATGTATGTGTGTGTGTGTGTGTGTGTGTGTGCTTTGTTGATTTTTCAGGATCACATTTTCTGCTTTTTTACAATTGCAGATTTTTACGTTTTTTTATTTATTATTATTATTTTTTTTACTCTCCCTTTTATAATCTCTCCCTTTTAGTTGAAGACTTGGCATGTGGACTACAGCTCTCACTGACATACCGATGGTCTCACACACACACACACACACACACACACACACACACACACACACACACACACACACACACACACACACACACACACACACACACACACACACACACACACACACACACACACACACACACACACACACACACATCAAACAAACACCCACACACACACAAAGAGAGAAACAGAGAGATCGGTACGCACACAGACACACACGTCTACATCCCTGCAGGCATCACACGCCCACGCCCACGTCTGCCCGCATATTTTCTCCCCAACCCTTTCCCTTCGACACAAACTCTCACCAGAAGCGATGTATGAAACCGACAACACAGCTCGACCACAACTCGCCATGAATCTCTTAGCCTTTGGTTCGAAGCGTCTCGTTCTCGGGGTCGAATCAGGGCGAGGTCGATTGGCATTGGGGTGGTCGGGAAGGAAGGGTTTGGCTTGCTTTTGTGTGTTTGCATTGCTGTTGTTTGGATTGTGCTTTTGTTGTTGCTGTGCTTGTTGTTATTGATTTTAATAATGTTGTAAGGATTGTAGTGTTGTGATTTCATTATTATTCTTATTTTCATTATTATTATTATTTTCATTATTATTATTATTATCATTGTGATCATCAGTGTTATTATTATTATCACTATCATAAATTTTATTATCATCATTTATTATCATTATTATTACTACCATCTTTATCAATATTATTATAATTTTCATTATCACTATCATTATTATCATCACCATTGTTATTATCATTATTATCCTAGTTGTTATTATTATTATCATTATTATTATTATTATTATTATCATTGCTATCATCATCATCAATACACATATTATATATATATATATATATATATATATATATATATATATAATATATATATATATATATATATATATATATATATACGTACGTCTATGTTGTGTTTATGTGTGTCAGCCTATATGTGCATAGCCGAGAATGTATCCAGATACACGTCTATACCTGTATATGTACATTCTCTCGCATGTGTACGTAAGCATGTGTGTGTGTGTGTGTTTGTTCCCGGTGTGTTTCCGCGGCTGAAGGCTGGATGGCCGGACAGACCCGCCCAACTCTGGCCTATATTGATCCCCCGTCGCTATTGCTCCTGCAACCTGCACTATACTTACATATCTGCACTGTAGTCGCCCACCTCCTTCGTGGATTGCCTCTTGCACTATTTAGAGAGATCGAACGTTTAATCTCGCCGTCTGCAATGTGGATATTTACTAGCATTGTCGCAGTGTCGTGCACGGCGTACACACCACTGCAGTGAGATTAAATATTAAACTTAGGGAAATGTTCGTATTTGCATTTTACGAAAACAATGAGAGAGAGAGAGAGAGAGAGAGAGAGAGAGAGAGAGAGAGAGAGAGAGAGAGAGAGAGAGAGAGAGAGAGAGAGAGAGACAGACAGACAGACAGAGGCAGAAAAGAGAATGAGTGATAGCTTGAGAGAGAGAGAGAGAGAGAAGAGAGAAGAGAGAGAGAGAGAGAGAGAGAGAGAGAGAGAGAGAGAGAGAGAGAGAGAGAGAGAGAGAGAGAGAGAGAGAGAGAGAGAGAGAGAGAGAGAGAGAGAGAGCAGACAGACAGAGGCAGAAAAAAGAATGAGTGATAGCTGGACACACACACACACACACACACACACACACACACACACAGAATGTAGATCTCCCCACACCTCGCCTCGCCCGCAGTGACACCCTGATTCGCCGGTGACACTTGATGACGTCATCAGACTAACCCCTCTCTGCACATCCGGGACCTTCCAAAAAATAAACTTTGGCTGAGGCGCGAACAGCAGACTCTCAGGGCAGCGAAGAAGGGAATCGGAACAGAAAGGAGAGAAATATGAACAGAAAGGAGAGAAAGATAAACAGAGGAGGAGAAGGACGTTTAACGAAGAGAATAGTGGAAACAGTTTTCGGCTGACAGACTTCTCTCAGACATTCCAGTCCGCCCTCACATGTCGTCACGCCAGAGAGGTTACGTACACACATGTGGCGTGTGTGTACACACATACAGAGAGAGAGAGAGAGAGAGAGAGAGAGAGAGAGAGAGAGAGAGAGAGAGAGAGAGAGAGAGAGAGAGAGAGAGAGAGAGATAGAGAGAGAGAGAGAACTAGAATATATATATATATAATATATATATATATATATATATATATATATATATATGTGTGTGTGTGTGTGTGTGTGTGTGTGTGTGTGTGTGTGTGTGTGTGTGTGTGTGTGTGTGTGTGTTGTGTGTGTGTGCGTGTGTGTGTGTGTCCATGTATATGTATATATGTATATATTTGTGTGCGTATGCATGGGGGAAATATGTACGTGTTTGTACAATTAAGAGCCACCGCATGAGGAATGACACATGATCATCGCTTCAATAACGGGAAAACACACAGTTACACCATTAACGCAGATAACAATGCTAGCAACAACGTGTATTTATTAGAACGTTTATGAGAACGGCAACGGCCTGTCGGAACGTTAGCGTATTTCATATAAGTTTTAGCTGCCGTTAACGATGTTACTTCATTATTACTTCCTCCCTTTTATTTGTATTACGATAGTGGTCCTCATAATCACGTTTTCGGATTATGAGGGAGTAAAATCTCTTTTTTAATCCTGTAAAGGATGATAGTAATATGGAAAGTGAAGGTAATAAAAGCATGATCATGGATTTAGGTTTAATAACGTCAGTGATTCAGGTAATCATAATTTGCCTTATCTGTTTCAATGGTGAGGGTAATTATATTGGTAATCAAACATGAGTACTGGAATCAGCAACATGGGGCCTAAATTAGGACGAAAAAGAAATGGCATATGTGTGGTTGTGCGTGTACATATACATACAACATGCACACACACAAAAATGTGTGTATGTGTGTTATATTACATACACACATATATATGTGTGTATACATATGCAATCATATATATATATATACATATATATATACGCATAAATATATGTGTATGTGCGTAAATATACATATAATATATATATACATACACATATTGGCATTCAAAAATCCGGCAATCAATAATCCGGTTTCTTCAGATTTCCGGTATCGATCTCGGAGCGCATTTCGGCATTTCTGGTTTCGCCGTCTATGTTTTGATGGCGCTGTACTCCAGAATCAGCTGTTGGGTCCTGCTTGCACGTGCTAACAGGCAATCCTGCTCCTTTCTTCTCCTATTATCATATTTTGCTGCTGTATATCCCCCATGGCGGATTCATTAAAGAAATAAGAGATGATATAAATCGCAAACATCGTGCTTCGTCGATTCCAGAGAAAGTGGAAATGCTGAAGAGACAACAAATAATTATTCAGTTTGTGAGCATTAACGCTTAATTTGTTTTTTATTTTGTGTTTGAGTTTCTGTCTTTAAAGGACTTTGCTCGCATCTCTTTCCTGTTAAGCATATTCAGCATATATAACCATAAGAGATCCGGCATTTTCGAAAGTCATCACGTCCGGAGGTTCCCGGATTGGATGTGTATATACATTCATACAGATATACTTACATGCCTACGTGTGTGTCAGTGTCTCCATGTGCGTATCCGTCCGTCTATCTACAAGGCGATGTGCGGACGAATTCCAAAAGCAATAAAGCAATAGAAAAAAAAAAAAATCTCTGTAGACGTTTCGACTTTTTTTCCGAACTAATGAACAATCGAGGCAGAAAAGTACAAGGGAAAAATCCATTGATCAGGTGGCGGCTCGTCCGACGCGGCGTGGGGAGGGGGGTAGGGATAAGGGGATGGATTGGGGGGGGGGGAGGGGCAGGGAGAGAAGGAGGGCCATAAGGGAAATATTGTAGGGAATGAGGATTAGGTACGGACGGACACATAGTGTGGTGTGGTGTGTGTGTGTGTGTGTGTGTGTGTTTGTGTGTGTGTGTGTGTGTGTGTGTGTGTGTGTGTGTGTGTGTGTGTGTGTGTTTGCGTGTGTGTGTGTGTGTGTGTGTGTGTGTATATTGTATGTGTGTGCGTAATAGTTGCCTACACGATTTACGTTGACTATAAACGCAGGTTTCATTGATTGCTTATCATGCCTGAGATTTATCAGGAGCTGCAGGTTTCGTATATTCAACAAGAGACTTTTCAAGCTGATTCTAGTCCTCTCTTCCTCTTTATCTACCTTCTCCTACCTTTTCTTTTATTTTCTCTTTTCTTTTATTTTCTCTTATCTTTTCTTTTCTTCTCTTTTCTTCTCAGCTCTTTTTTCTCGTATCTTATCTTTTCTACTCTTGTCTCGTCTTTTTGTCCTTTTTTTTCATTTCATTTCTTTCTTTTGTATTTGCGTGCTTTCATTTCACTTCTATTCTGTGCTCATCTTATTTTGTATTTATTTGTTTATATGCTTAATATCACTTATTTTCACTCATATTTAACCAATACATTATACTCTATCAGTTAAAGCTTTACGATACTACTACTACTAAAAAAAAAAATAAATAAATAAAAAGTAAATTCGTAATATAGAAAATCTTAATCCTTAAGAAGTAAGAGACACTCAAAACGTCTTTAAAAAAATCTGTACAATCACGTACCTTTCTTGTGGATAACGTAAGATTCGGATCTTGCTGGACCAGGTGCATGTTAGCGTATCGTGATTGGTTTCAGCAGAACGGATATTTAATGCACTGTAATTCAATTTTGTTCGTAGGATTTTGCGTGATCGATGTAAGTTCAGAGAGTCATAGATGTACATGTCAAGAGAGAGACGGGAAAAACAAGCAAAAACACACATATACTTATATGCACCCACACACACACACACACACACACACACACACACACACACACACACACACACACACACACACAATTGATATGCCTACCTACCTACTTATCTCTCTCTCTACGTACCTATGAATGTAAACACACATCCCTATGCAAACCAAACCACACACGTACACACACACACACGCACACAACTATGACCCCTACTTCCTCACCAAGACCGAGACCGGGCCCCCCACCCCACCTCCCCCCCCACCCCCCCACCCCGCCCCCTACGTAGCCTCTCTCCCTATTCAATTAAGCCATTTGGTCTCGAGAAGTTTTTGAAAGATTAAGCCGGTCGAGAAGGGTTCCCGGGAGCCTGCCCGATGGTCTCCAGGGCAGGTCACGCGAGATAGCCGTCCATTACGTACTTCCGCGCCGGTCTTGTAATCCTGCCACGGGACGCTGGCCTTGATAGCGGATTTCTGACCGCTGCTTCCCCCCCCCCTTTTTTTTTTTTTTTTTTTTTACTCGGTGGTTGAGGTGACGTGGGTGTGTTTATTAGCGTTGGGATTAGCGGATTGATGACAGGTCTTTCTTTGCTAGTTAAAGTAGTAGTAGGACTGTTTTTATTAGTGTTGAAGAAAGTTGATATCTGACCGATCTTTTTCTCGCTAGTTGAGGTGGCATGATTGCGTTCATTAGCGTCGAAAAGGCGAAATTATGACCGTTTTTTTATCGGTAGCTAAGGTGGTGTGGCCGCGTTCATTAGCGATGGGGATAGCTGTATGATTATAGGTCTTCCATCGTGTTGCTGATTCAGTAAAGGTACGTTTATTAGCGTTAAAGAAAGATGATACCTGACTGCTCTTTTTCCTCGCCAGTTGAAGTGGAAAGGCTGCGTTTATTAGCGTCGAAGAATGCGTACTTATGACCGCTTTTCTCTCTCTTCGGTACCTTTAGGGATCGCGGAATACTGACAGTTTTCTAGCGTTGAAGAAAGTGGATATCTGACTGCTCCTTTTTCTGCTAATGATATGAAAAAAAGCGCTATTAGCGGTGGAGGTGAGGAATTTGTGACCTTTTTTTCTACCCACCGTGAACACTGCGGATTTCTGAACAGACAGATATACAGGCAGGCAAGGCGACAAACAGACAAACAGGCAGAAAGATGGATAGTCAGAGAGGGAGAGAAAGAAATGTATAAGTAGATGGATACGTGGGGGCAAAGAGAGAGTAGAAAGATTGACAGAGAGAGAGTGAGTGAGTGAGAGAGAGATAGAGAGAGAGAGAGAGGGGGGTGGCGGGAAGAAAGAGAGAGAGAGGGATGGGGGGGGGGGGGAGAAGAGAGAGGGGAGGGAAAAAAGAGTGAGAGAGTGAGAGAATGTGTGTGTGTGTTATTGAGAGAGGGCGGGGGGAGGAAGAAAGAGAGAGAGAGAGAGAGAGAGAGAGAGAGAGAGAGAGAGAGAGAGAGAGAGAGAGAGAGGAGAGAGAGAGAGAGAGAGAGAGAGAGAGAGAGACCCGCTATAGGAAATTGCCCAAAAACGAGATAAAGAAGCCACCGAAAATGAACAAGCCGACTGATCCTCCTTATCCACTCTCCCCTCAATTATCGCTCTCTTCCAGTTCACCACATTCGTTAAACTGACTATCAGGTTTTCCCATTTCCGGGCTGAAGGGAAGAGAGGGAGAGAGAGATGGTGAGGGAGGGGTAGGGAGGAGGATGATGGAGAAGGAAGGAAAGAAAGAAGGATGGTGAGGGGGGGGGAGAAAGGAGAAATGGTGGGGAGGGAAAGGGAGAGAGGAGGGAGGGAGGGGAAGCGAGAAGGGAGAGGGAAGGTGGGAAAGGAGGGAGGGAGAGGGAGAGAGGGAAGCGAGAAGGGAGAGAAAGAAGATGGAAAGGAGGGAGGGAGAGGAAGGGAGGTGGGGGGGGAGAGAAGGCTAGGAAGAGGAAGAGATAGGGGAAGGAGGGTGGGAGAGAAGAAGGAGAGTGGGATGTGTGCTCTTAAGAGGGATGTCGAAACCCATTCATCTCTTTCTCTCCCTTTCTAATGGATGGGTGGATAGTTTTTCAATGTGAGGCGTTTTGTTGGGGGTTTGGGGGGATAGAAAGCCAGATAGATTTAGCAAGTTTTATATTTCTTTCTGTTTTGCTGTTTTATTTATTATTATTATTTGTATACGTTTTATTCATATTTTTGTTTGTTAACAGTTCTGAGATTGTTGGAAAATGAGGGTCGTATCAGAGACAATATAAAGACAAACGTGTATTTTGTTTACTGTTTACTCTTTCTTTATATGATAAAAATATTGGATTAATCCCATTTTTTTACTTTTATAGTTTTGATAAAGGCAAATTTCCCTTTATCAAAACTATAATAACTCTCGTAAATTGTGCTGTTCTTTTTTGTCTGTTTTTCTTTCTCTCCTTGCCTCCCACCTCTCCCCCCCCCCCCTCTCTCTCTCTCTCTCCCTCTCTCCCTCCCTCTCTCTCCCTCCCTCCCTCTCTCCTCCCTCCTCCCTCCTCCTTCTTTTTTACTTTCTTTTTCTTTCTTAATATCACTTTGCAGGTTGATGCATCTTGGGTGAGCTTACGGGCAAAGTTTAGAAAGTTGATAGTGACTGCTCACGAAAACGAGTTAGGTAAGATAACCCATTATGAGAGTTAGCGACTTGCATGTTAAGTTGTTCTCACCACTTAGGGAAGGAGATTAAGTTTATGACAATGATGATAACAACATGTTCACGGGGAATATTCGTTAAGGTGCTGCTTTTTGGCCAGTACTGTCGTATATGTATATGTATATATTTTTTATTTATCCACGTTGTGATATATGCGAGAGTATGCGACAAAAAATGGCGGAACAAAAGGGCTTTCAGCTATTGTTTGCCTAGCGTGTCCCAAAATCCATTTTTGTATGAAAAAAGGGAGGAATATGAGTCTCGTACTGAACATAACGTTATATATTTTCATACGCTACTCCCTTGTTTTTTGCTGAACGAAGTCCGTCTCGGAATACCAGAGTTCGAGCCGCCAAATGGACAAAAAAAAAAAAAAAAAAAAAAAAAAAAAGGAAAGGGCGTCCGGTCAAGAAAAAAAAATCTTATCGTCCAAAACAAAGTCCCAAGGAGGTGCTTCATCCCGAGCCCTGGAGGGACGGGGATCACCTGCACATAACGGGGTCAGGGAGGATAATGAGGAGAGGTAGAACAGTCATCAACCCAGTCTACCTGTGAGAGCGCTGCCTGCCGTGTACATGGGGTGGGACGGCGTAACACGAGAGGCGTCTATTATTGATCTCTGATTAAACACGAAAGAAAGACAGAAAAAAAGGCTTTACGAAACACGTAGCTTGTTAGAATTGGCTTACGCTGGATATTCAACGCTGGACACGGGCATTTATGTGAGCATTTTTGTTAAGAATCATTAGAATTTCTTGTATTTTGTTCGCCTCAGTTTGTTTGAATACAAATCCAAACACAGTAGCAGAAGTTAGGGTAAAAATAACGATGAAATAAAGCCATTATAATCGCTAGAACCATGACGTTTCGACCAAGATTTCACTCCTCATCGGACGGTAAAACTGAATGAGTGGTTGTTATCTTTTCAGGAGGAAATGAGCTTACCACAAAGCGTCACGGTTTTAGTGTTCCCTTATCGCAAAAAAAGTGTATGTCTGTCCCTGTGAGATTATACCGACCAATTTACCGACTTTTGGAGAGAGAAAGAGAGAGGGAGAATTTAATTTATTTAACTCCCTCTCCAGTAGGTTTAATTCGTTATATCTAGTACATCTAGATATAACGTTTTGATGCTTGCCATTGCGGGACCTGTTACACCAATTTCCCGTAAACAAATCCGATTACACGAGGTCTGCATCCACTCGAGTTAAGCGCCATGACACCGCAGCGACAATACAACCCCCCCCCCTCCGCCCCCCCTCCAAGAGCAACAACAAGAGGGAAAGTCTCGCTCGAGGGTTGCCAACTAGAGCCTTATTTTCGAGTCAGTAAGGATCCGGAATTCCTCGGACCGAACTGTATGTCGTGGGATTCGGAAGTTCAGATGGAGATTTCAGACTTAGGTTTCAAAATAGTCTTTCTTTCAGCTTGAGGGGGGGGGGATTGCAAAATACTCATTCTTTTAGCTTGTGCGTGTGTGGGTGGGGGGGGGAGGGATTGCATTTTGAGAGGTCGAAATTGATAATGTTATTATATGCCATATATAGGGAGACGTTAAGTACCTCGCGATTCAGCAATCAAGCCATCTATTCAGTTATTAGTTTACATAATTATGAATTGTATTTCTTAAATCGTTCTGAGTTTTTCACTCACTCATCCCTCATTTTTATATTTCAAGAATTTTTCTTTTGCATCTATTCACCTACATTTCTATTTAATAATCTGTTTCTTGAACTACATTTCTATCTTTTCATTCGTATATTTATTCATCTATATTTGTATCCATCTACTTAAATATCTATCTACATTTCCATCTGTTTATTCGCTTATTTACTCTTCTACATTTCTATCAATTTATCAGTTTGTTAGTCTACATTTCAATTAATTAATTTATTTACTCACCTACATTTCTAATTATTTATATATTTCCAAAACCAGGGTGTGGGATAGCATTCCAGTGGGTGCGAGAAGTGTCCATCTTAAAGACAAGCAATTAATCTATTTATTATTCATAATCAAGCAACATAGAGAAAAGAGCCATTGAATTAAAAAATCATTTACATACACGTTTTAAAGTTAGCTCTTTGTATTTTACGTGCAGATATTTCAAGCAAGTGTTTTCTTGTCCATATGTTTGGTTTTGTTAACATATTATTAGAAAATGAAAATTAACATTTTCTTTTGTTGATCAAATTTTGTATAAATTCACCTCCT
>NW_020870869.1:26303-31303 GCF_003789085.1 Penaeus vannamei | reverse complement strand
ATAAACACACCTACACGAGAGATCCTTCCCGCAGCCTCCCCCCCCCCGCAGCCCAGACTCCGCGGCGCCAGGAGGATCCTCCGCCACGCCCCTCGCAGGAACCGGAGCCAAGAGCCCTCCCTCGCCCCCTTGGCAGCCTGCCCCTCGCTCGCCCTCGCTCGCCCTCGCCGCCGCGCCCTTGTTGCCGCGCCCTTGGGCTCTCCGGCGGCGGGGCTGGGAGGGGGTGGGGGGGGGATAGGGAGGGAGGGGGGGAGTAGAGGAAAGGGAAGAGGAAAAAAGGAAGGTAAGGGAGGGAGGGAGAGAAGATGATGAAGGGGGGAGAAGAGAGGGAGGAAAGAGAAAAGGGAGGGAGAGATTAAGAAAGGATAATGAAAAGAGGGAGGAAGGCAAAGGTGGAGGGAAGAGAGGAAGAAGGGAAGCGAGGAGGAGAGAAAAGGAGAGAGAGAGAGATGGAAGAGAAAGAAGAGAGAGAGAAAGAGAGCTGGAAGGGGAATCTGAGAAAGAGAGAAAAAGAGCTGGGATGAAAAGAGAGAAAGAAAGAGAGCTGGAAGGGAAGAAGGGAGAGAGAAAGAGAGTTGGGAGGGGAATAAGAGAGAGAGAGGAAGAGAGCTGGAAAGGGAATAAGGAAGAGAGAAAGAGAGCTGGAAGGGGAACAAGAGAAAGAAAAAGGGAACTGAAGGGAAAGAAGAGATAGATAGACAGACAGATAGAGAGAGAGAGAGAGAGATAGAGAGAGAGCGAGAGCGAGCGAGAGAGAGAGAGAGAGAGAGAGAGAGAGAGAGAGAGAGAGAGAGAGAGAGAGAGAGAGAGAGAGAGAGAGAGAGAGAGAGAGAGAGAGGAGAAAGAGGAGAAAGAGAGAGAGAGAGAGAGAGAGAGAGAAGAGAGAGAGAGAGAGAGAGAAGAGAGAGAGAGAGAGAGAGAGAGAGAGAGAGAGAGAGAGAGAGAGAGAGAGAGAGAGAGAGAGAGGGAGAGAGAGAGAAAGAGAGAGAGAGAGAAACGAGCAATAAAAGAGAGAAGGCGCCTCGTGAGCTAGTTTCTGTTGCTCGTTCATTCCAAGTGATTCACTCTTTCTGGCGAATCTCTTGCGCTGTAAAAATTATTTATGCGTGAAAATGAATATATGAGTTCGAACATTTCCCACGGAATATATATTTCCGTACAGTGCAAGGAAAATCATACCGCATTGATGCCAATTAAAAAAGATATCCAATAATTTACATTCGCGGTTCTGTGTGAAAGTTTGAGCTCGTGGCATAAAATTACCGTAGAACATAACTTTGCTCTCTTTTAGTATGTTATTGGCTATATTTATGTGACTACGATATGTTAGATGATTGTTTTGATTCCTGAAGTAATTTATTATGGCGTATTTTTTTCACAGATATTGTATAACCTGCAACGAAAGACTCGAAATATCGTCATTAGCAGCGAAAAGAAAACTGAAAAGAAAAGAAGTGAATAGAAATAAAAATCAAACACTATTTAGGATAATAATTTTAAAAAATCCAATAGAAAAAAAAAAACTTTGGGAAGAAACTTTCAATAGAAAAAAAGGATAGGGGGAAGAGTATTAAAAACCGCCACGAATGGATGATAACTTCTTCATCAAAACTCCTCTTCAGTCGACGGCAGAAATGCTCGGAAACTTTTTTTTTTCCAAATTACGTCGCTCCGTTTGGAATGCGGGACGGAGGACGGTCGCGGGGGGGGGGGGGGGGGAGAAGGAGAGAGAGAGAGAGAGAGAGAGAGAGAGAGAGAGAGAGAGAGAGAGAGAGAGAGAGAGAGATGAGAGAGAGAGAGATGAGAGAGAGAGAGAGAGAGAGAGAGAGAGAGAGGCTGTCGCTCCGTCCTTCCTTCCCACTTTCTTCCTTCTTTTTCTTCGTCTTTTTTTGTTGTTTGTTTGATCGCTCAGGAGTCGTGGCGGCGAGGGTTGGTTTTATGGTTCCGTTCTCATTTCTTTCTTTCTTTTCGTCCTTTCTTTCTTCTTCGCTTTAAAAAAATTCTTCTCTGAATCTCGCTTTTTTAATCTTTTTATATTTTCTTTTCTCTCTCCTTTCCCTTCTTCTTCTACGTCTTCTTCTTCTTTTCTTAATTTCATCCCATCTACCTCTTCTTTCTTTTTTTTCTCCTTTTCTTTCTTTTACATTATCTTCTCCTTCTTCTTCTTCTTCTTTTCCTTCTTTTTTTTCTCCTTCTTTTACTTTTTTTCTTCTTTTATTATTCTACTCTTTCAACTTCTCCTTCTTAGTATTCTTTTTCTTCAACACTCTTCCCCTTCATCTTCATCATCTTTATCACATCTTCTGCGCGAATTGCGTCTTTTCTCTCAATTTCTTATTTTTTCTTGCTTTCCCTGTCCTGATCTTTCTTTTTCTACCTATCTATATCCCCCCTTCATCTCCTTCCTTCTTCTTCTCTCATCTTTTCCTCCTCCTCTTCTTCCTCCACCTCCTCATCATTCTATCCCGTTTCCCTTCCTCCTCCTCCTTCCTCCCCTCCTCATCCTCCTCAGTCCGATACCTTCACCCCACCTCTTCTTATCACCTTATCTTCCCCTGCTCCTGTCCTCGTTCTCTTTCTCACCTCTTCTCCTTTCTCCTCAACCTCCCCTCCTCCTCCTCCTTCTCCACCCCTCCTCTTCTCCTCTTCCTCATCCTCCAATCATAACCTCTCCCCTCCTAATCCTACTCGTCCTTTCTCTCCCTCGCAGTTGATACCCTCTTTTTCCTCACCCTCTTCCTTCCTCATCATCCTCCATCATACCCTTCCTCCCTCCTCCCCTCCGCCTTCCTCCTCCTCCTTCCTCCTCCCCCTCCTCCTCCCTCCCCCCTCCCCTCCTCCGCCTTCCTCCCCCTCCTCCTCCTCCTCCCCCCCCTCCTCCTCCCTCCTCCTCCCTTTCTTCTCCCCTCCTCCCCTCCTCCCCTTCTCCTCCTCCTCCTCCTCCTCCTCCCCTCCTCCTCCTCCTCCTCCCTTCTCCCTTCCTCCTCCGTCCTCTCCTCCTCTCACTCCTCCCCTTCCTCCTCCTCCTCTCCTCCTCCTCCCCCTCCTCTCCTCCCCTCCTCCTCCCTTTCTTCCTCCTCCTCCTCCTCCATCCTCCTCTTCCTCCCCCTCCTCCTCCTCCCCCTGCTCCTCCCCCCCCTCCTCCTCCTCCTCCTCCCCTCTCTCCTCCCATCGGGCAATTTCTCTCCGGATGATGTCGGCGAGTCCTTTGAATTCTTTTCTCCCCAGTGTCTGGATCGAAACAGGAAACGCCTTTGTGTAATTCTCCCGATACACCTGAGTGCGCGAGAAAGCAAGGTGGGCGGATGGATTGATGGATGGATAGATTGAGAGGGGTCGCGGGGTAGTGGAAGGCAGGACAGCACAGATTGAGAATGAAAACAAACAGACAGAGGAGAAAGGGGCAAAGGGCCAGGGAGCGGAAGGAAGCTGAGAGAAGAGAGGGGAGAAGAGGGGGAGGCGAGGGAGGTGAGAAGGCAGAGAGAGGGGGGTGATCGAGGGAGGGAGAAGGAGAGAGGAGGGGGGGGTACACTGGATGAGGAAGCGATAATCCCTAACTCCTAATCCGCATTCCTAGTGAGAAGCGTATGGGAGAGAAGGGAGGGACGAGAGGAGACGGTGAGGAGGGAGAAGCGGAGAGAGATGGTGGGGAGGGAGGTGAGAAGGAGGCAGAGGAGGGGTGGGCGAGGGAAATAGGGGAGGTGAGAAGGAGAGACGGAGAAGGGGGAAGAGAGTCTGAGAGGGGGGAGTGGCAGACGGTAAGGGAGAGGAGGGGGAGGGAGGAGAAAGAGGAGGAGGAGGGGGGAGAGGGAGGGAGGGAGGGAGAAGGAGAGAGAGGGGAGGGAGGGAGGGAGAAAGGAGAGAGAGGGGGAGGGAGGGAGGGAGAAGGAGGAGAGAGAGGGGGGAGGGAAGAAGAGGGAGGGGGGAGGAGGGAGGGAGAAGGAGAGAGAGGGGGGAGGGAGGAGAAAGGATGGGAGGGAGAGGGGCGAGGGAGGCGAGGGAGGAGAGGGAGGAGACGGGGAGGTTAGGGAGAGGCGAGAGGGAGAGGAGAGGAGGGACGGGAGGCGAGGGAGGGGGGGGGAGGGAGGGAGGGAGACGGCGGAGGAGGGAGGGTAGGGATGAGGAAGGGAGGGAGGGAGGGAGGGAGGGAGGGAAGGGGGAGGGAGGGGGAGGGAGACGGAGAGGATTCGGAGCGGAGACAGGACAGGAGAGGGAGAGGGGTAGGAGAGGGAGGAGGGAGGAGAGAAGGAGGAGGCGGGAGGGAGGAGAGAAGGGAGACGGAGGAGCGCGAGGAGGGAAGAAAGGGAGAGGGAGGGAGGGACTTTGGCGATAATAGTAATGACGATGAATTGATATGAGCGATTATTGATGATGAGATAATATGAGGATAATGATAATGTAGATAAATAATAATGATAATAATGATAATGATAGAAATAGTAATAATAATGATAATAATGATAATGATAAAAATAATAATAATGATAATATGATAATAGATATAATAAATTAATAGATAATAATAATGATAATGAAAATAATAAATAATGATAAAAATATAGTAAATGAATAATAATAATAATAATAATAATAATAATGATAATAATAATAATAAATAATAATAATAATAATAAATAATATAATAACAGCAAATGATAATAATAAAATATGATAATGATAATAATGATGATAATGAAATAATAATAATAATAATAATAATAATAATAATATCAATAATTATAAAAATAATCAAAATATAAAGTACTGATAAAAATTATAATGATAAAAGTAATAATAATAACAATAAAATGATGATGATGATAATGATAATAATGATAATGATCAAAACAATAACAATATTAAATACAATAAATTAAAATAATCAAATAATGATAACAATACCAACGATAACGAAAGTGATAAGGAAAACGATAAAAGAACAACTTACTCGATCTAACACAGCTTTGGAATCTGTCAGCAACTGCAACTCCTTTTGGGTA
>NW_020870869.1:0-11994 GCF_003789085.1 Penaeus vannamei | reverse complement strand
GAGAGAGACGGGAGAACTTCGTCTAAATGGCAAGTCATGGAGGACGACTCACGGGAGAGAAATGTTTCTATTGACTGAGAAAGTGGGCTGAGGAGGAGGAGGAGGAGGCCTAAACCAACAGCTGGGAGGAGGACGAAGCTGGAGCAACAATGCCCTGAGATGTAAACACAAACACATACATACATACATACAGATATACGCACATACATACACACACACACACATACAGGCAGACAGACAGGCACAGACACACACATGCACAGACATAAACACGCACACACACACACGAGCAAAGGTAAATACCTATATATGTATTTATATACGAGATATACACACACATGTAAGCATGTATGTTTATATTTACCTATCTATATACCTATGTTTGCATCTACCTATCTATGCACTTGTGTTTATGTGCACCTATCTATATACTTATGTTTATATCTACCTATCTAGATACCTGTTTATATCTACCTATCTATGCACTTATATCTATATCTACCTATCTATATATTTATGTTTACATCTACCTAACTGTATACCTATGTTTGTATCTACCTATCTATGCACTTATATCTATATCTACATATCTATATACTTATGCTTATATCTATCTTTCTATATACCTATGTGTCATATCTACCCATCGATATACCTATCAATCTACTTCTATTCTCCTATCCATCTCTCATTCCCCACAGAGCACACACACGTCCACAAACAAGCGCCGCAGTGACACACATGCTCACGGGCTCAAGGGCGGGCCGACTCATTTCCCGCTTCCTTTCCCGAGCACACAATGACACCCTTATGCAAATACTTGTAATCCGAGGGGGGGCGGGGGGGGGGGGGGGTCATTTCACAACTTTCTTCCCCCGCTCCCCCCCCCCCGCTCCCCCCGCCCCCCCCCCCCTTGGGAAACCGCAATGGCTACTGAACACCGATTGAAACCCCGTTCGAAAAAGTGAAACCGTAAGACAAACGGCAAAGGCAATGTCACGTGGGCTTCGGCACCGCGCTTGGTAATACGAGTGACATTTATATTACTATTTAGTAATAAGAGTGACATTTATGTTTATATTTACGGCATGGAATTGTCACCCTAACAGTGTTGGCATTATGCTGTCATCGTCATTCTTATCATCAAATCTGTCGAGAGAGTCGTCTTTGCAATCGCTGTGCATACGTCATCGAAGAGCAGTGCGGCTCTTTATAGAGCTTACGATAATAATAATAATAATAATAATAATAATAATAATAATAATAATAAATAATCAATATAATAATAGTAACAATAATAATGATAATAATAATAATAATAATAATAACAATAATAATAATAATAATAATAACAATAATAATAATATAATAATAATAATAATAATAATAATAATAATAAATAATAAATAATAATAATAATAATAATAATATAATAATATAATAATAAAATTATAATAACAATAATAATAATAAACAATATAATAATAATGATAATAACAATATAATAATAATAATAAAACAATATATTTAGCTTTTCCTCCCCATTTACATGCGAAGAAGTTCCGAGCTTTAATGTGGGTTATACCAGCTATTGAAGCAACTCATGAGCAATAATATCCGTAATAGAGTCCGGTAAAACAACACAGCCATTAAAACCACAAAACCCCATTACAGCGGGACGTTCACATTGGCCCCTCCTCTTCTTCTCCTTCTTTTTCTCTTCCTTTTCTCTCTCTCTCTCTCTCTCTCTCTCTCTTTCTTCTCTGCTTCCTCGCCTGGAAACCGAAGAGCTGTTTTTTTATTTGTTTCCTCTCACTCCTTTTCTTACGATCGCCCTGGCCCCTCCTCTTCTTTCTTCTTCTTTTTCTTTCCCTTTCTCTCTCTCTCTCTCTTCTCTCTCTGCTTCCTCACCTGGAAACCGAGGAGCTGTTTTTTTATTCTCTTCCATTTCTCTCTCTCCTCTGCTTCCTCACCCAAGAGCTGTTTTTTTTTTATCTCTTTCCATTTCTCTCTCTCTCCGTTTCCTCACCGAAGAACTGTTTTATTTTTCTTATCTGTTTCCTCTCACTCCTTTTCTTCCTCACTGAAGAGCTGTTTCTTTTTTAAATCTGTTTCATCTCTTTTCTCTCTCTCTTTTCGTACGATCGCTCCTCTCTCGCACACATCGACGCCTGTCAACTTTACACGCCACTCGCCTCTCGTCACAAACCCTCGGGGAGCGAATTATTACCGCCTGGACGCGACCCTCAAAATCCATTGGAAAGTGTGTGTCACGGTGAAAATTCTTAAAAAAAAGGGAAGGGGGTGGCAGGAGGGAGGATGGGGAGGCCAGGTAGGAGAGGGAGGCGAAGGAGGGGAGGGGTCTGCGGGGGGTGGAAGGAGGGAGGGTTGATGGGGAGGGGTGGAGGGAGGGGGAGAGGGACGGAGGGGAGGGGGTGGAAGGATGGGAGGGAGGAGGAGGAGGCGGTGGGGGTGGAAGGAGGGAGGAGAGGGGGAGGTCTTTCTCTGTCACGCCAAACTGCAATAGCCAGAACCGGTTGATATGCCATGCAAGGGCGGAATTAGGGAGAGAGAGAGAGATCTGGTCTGCAATATTTGCACTCCATTTCTTTCGCTCTCTCTTTTCTCTCTCTCTCTCTCTCTTCTCTCTCTCTCTCTCTCGTCTCTCCTCTCTCTTCTCTCTCTCTCTCTCTCTCTCTCTCTCTCTCTCTCTCTCTCTCTCTCTCTCTCTCTCTCTCTCTCCTCTCTCTCTCTCTTCTTCTCTCTCTTTCTTTCTTTCTCTTTTTTCTTTCTTCTCCTTTCTTCTCTCTTTCTTTCTTCTCTTTCTTTCTCTCGTTCTTTTCTCTCTTCTTTCTCTCTTCTCTCGTATGAGATGAAAGAAAAGAGGTATGAGGTGGAAAGACGATAGGAGGAGAGGAAAGGAAAGCGATAAAGAAGGGAGTACGAGGAAAGGAGAGGAGGAGAGGAGAGGAGGAAGGAGGAAAGGAGGAGGACGAGAAGGAGGAAGAGAAGAGGGAGAACAAGATTAGAAAAGAAGGAGAAGGAGGACGAGAAGGAGGATAACGAAGAGAAAAAAGGTAAGCTAGTGGATGGAAGAAAATGTAAAGACGAAAGAGAGAAGTTAGCGAAGACACAAAAAAGTGGGATTGAAAGGAGAAGACATTTAATATTTTCCCTTTTTCAATGGATGGGAAAGGAGGAGGAGGAGGAGGAAGAGTAAAACAAGGCTAAAAAACCGAGAAGGAGAAGGAGAAAAAAAAAAACTGAACGAGGCTCAAAAAAGGGGAAGCCCGAAAATCGAAGAAAAAACAAAGAGAAGAAGAAGAAGACGAGGAGAGATAGAGATAGATATAGATAGATAGATTAGATAGAGAGAGAGAGGGAGAGAGAGAGGAGAGAGAGAGAGAGAGAGAATGAGAGAGAGAGAGAGAGCAGAGAGAAGAGAGAGAGAGAGAGAGAGAGAGAGAGAGAGAGAAGAGATGCTGTGAGGAGAGAAGAAAGACGAAAGAGAAAACATAAAAAACAGAGAGATGCTATGAAGAGAGAAGAAAGAGAACAAGACAGACTGCAGGGAGAAGAAAATCTCTTTCTCTCATTTTTTTACGGACGGGTTAAGGTCCCTGTCCCTGCCCCCCCCCCCCCCGCCTGACCCCATACCATATAAGGTCACGGAGTTTCTTTCGCCGCCCGACCCCGCTCTCTTCAAATATCCGGACGCGCTTCCCTGGCCTCGTTATCCGAACTGACCCCCGATAATTCGGATATGTCGAGAGTAAATAGATCTAAAAAGAGCAAATTAATAGAAAAAGTTGTGTGTGTGTGTGTGTGTGTGTGGTGTGTGTGTGTGTTGTGTGTGTGTGTGTGTGTGTGTGTGTGTGTGTGTGTGTGTGTGGTTGTGTGTTGTGTGAGAGAGAGAGGAGAGAGAGAGAGAGAGAGAGAGAGAGAAGAGAGAGAGAGAGAGAGAGAGAGAGAGAGAGAGAGAGAGAGAGAGAGAGAGAGAGAGAGAGAGAGAGAGAGAGAGAGAGAGAGAGAGAGAGAGGGAGCTAGAAAGAGATACAGAGACAGACAGACAGATAGACAGATAGAGAAAAAAACCCCAGACCATTCTGCTTCCCGAAGGAGACGCCTCGCGCGCTCCCTTCCACGACCTTCGGACAAAGCACGCGACGGAAATACGCACGGAGGGGGTGGCAGGGTGGGGTGGGGGAAGGGGGGAGGGGGGATCAGACGCGTATCCGCTATGTCTATTCAACAGAATAGACATCTCTTTCCTCTATCTCTTCCCCTTCCTCTTCCCTTTCTACCTCCTCCCTTCCCACCTACTGCTTCTTCTCCCCCCTATCTTTTCCCCTCCTCCCTTCTACCTCTTCCCCTCCCCTCCCCCCCTACCTCTTCCTTCTCCCCGTATCTCTTCCTCCGACTTCTTCCCCTCCCTTCCTCCCTTCTACCTCTTCCTCTCCCCTCCTCATTTCTACCTCTTCCTCTCCTCCTATCTCTTCCCCTTCCCCCTTTCCACCTTTCAATCTACTGGACATGCAGAGGAAGAGGAGGGGAGGAGGGGAGGAGAGGAAAGAGAGGGGGAGAGGAGGAAGGTGAGAAGGAGGAGGAGATGGAGGAAGCGGGGGAGGAACTGGAAGACACGGAGAAATAAGGAGGAGGAGGAAGAGGAAAAAGAGAGGGAAACGAAGGGGGAATATGGACATGCGGAGAGAGAGAAGGGGGAGGAAGGAAGATGAGGGAGGAGGAGGAAAAGGAGGAGTAAGAGGTGGTGGGGAAAGAGGAAGGGGAGTGAGAAGGGGATTGAAAGAGGAGGAGAAATGAGGAGGAGGTGGAAGTAGAAGGAGGGAGGAGGAGGAGGAGGAAGTAGAAGGGGGAAAGGAGGAGGAGGAGGATGTGAAGAAAAATTATATTGAAAAAGAAGGGAAGGATTAAGAAAGGAGAAGAGAGCGGAGAGGGAGAGAGACAGGAAAAGAAAGAGCAAACAGGCTGCGGAAAGAGGAAGAGAGGGAGAGACGGAGAAAGGGAGAAAGAGCAGTAGGAGGAGACGAGCGAGGCGAGCGCGCGCACCACCACCATCACCTGAGGAGCTCCTTCGCGGGCACTTGGGGTGAAAGTCTGTCTCGGGAAACAAAGGTGAGAAAAGGCGGCTGTCCTAGTTCCACGCCGGCCAGGTGATGACACGCACACGCACGCACACGCTCTCCCTCTCCCTCTTACTCCTTCTTCTTCTCCCTCTTTCTCTTTCTCTTTCTCTTTCCCTCACTCTCACTCCCACTCCCTCTAACTCTCCTCCTCCTTCTCTATCCCTCTCATATTCCCTTTTCCTTTTCCTCTCCCTCTCCCTCTCTCTCTCACTCCCTCTCCTCCTCCTCCTCTCTCCCTCTTCTTCTCCCTCTGTCTCCCTCCCTTTCCCTCTCTCTCATCCTTCTCCCCCTCTCCTCCTCCCTTTCCTCTCTCACTCCTTCTCCCTCTCTTTCTCCCCTTTTCCTTTTCTCGAAAATCCTACTCCTGGGGGGCTTTCGAGACTAAGGAAGAAGAAGGTGAAAGGGGAGAGAAAGGGGGATGGGGAGGGGAAGGAGAAGGAGGAGGGGGAAGAGAAGGGGAAGGAGGGGGAGGAGAGGAAGGGGAAGGGAGAGGAAATGGAGTGGGGAAGGAGGAGGGTAAAGGGAAGGGGAGGAGAAGGGGAAGGAAGAGGGGATGGGGGGGGAAGCGAACGAGGAGGCGAGGAGGAGAGAAATGGAGAGGGGAAGGGAAGGCGAAGGAGAGGAAATGGAGAGGGTAAAGGGAAGGGGGGAGGGGAAGGGGGTAGGGGGGGTACCGCTTCTCGCCCCCGTGACACGCACTATCCATAAAGCCGAGCGATATCCGGAGAATTTCGATATTGCGAGAATAATATGCGAGGATCTAATGCGTGGGGGGGAGGGGTAAGGGGAGGAGGAGGAGAGGAGGGAGGGGGAGGAGGGAGGAGAGGGGGAAAAGGGAGGGGAGGAGAGGAGGAGGGGGAGAAGGAGAGAGAGGAGGGGGAAAGGAGAAAAGGAGGGAAGGAGGGAAGGGAGGAGAAGGGAGGGAAGGGGGAGAAAGGAGGAAAGGGAGAGGAAGGAGGGAGGGGGAGGGGGAGAAGGAGAGGAAGGAAGGAAGAAAGGAGAGAATGAGGAAGAAAAAGAAGGAACGAGAGAGAGAAAAGGGGAGGCGTGAGGCACACTATTTTTCCAGAGGGGGTGGGGAGGAGGGGGCGTGAGTGGCACTATTTTCAATCGCCGTGATGATAATGGTGTGGCTTTCACTCGTATGATGGATGGGCGGCGGCGGGCGCGTGACGTGAGAGCATGGGTGATCAGAATACGTAAAAAGAAGAAAAAAAAGTAAAAAAAAAATTCATATTAACACAAATGGTCATTAGAGTTGCGTACGCTTTCATCCGCTATTGTCAACCCTTTTCGATCTCTCTCGCTCTCACTTTGTGTCTTTTCTCTCTTTTGATTTTTGTTGGTTTCTCTCGTTCCCTTTCTCTTTCTTTCTTTTCTTCTTTTTTCTCTCAGAGGCACAGGCGTACACACAGACACACATACACACACACACACACACACACACACACACACACACACACACACACACACACACACACGCACACACACCACAATCACAACCCCCCACCCACACACAAACACCCACCCACCTACCTAAAAACAACCCCAGGTGAATCTTCTTCCCCCGCAGAACAAGATAAAAAAAACTACCCTCCCACCCTCCTTCTCCCCCCCACTACTCCCCCCTCCCTCCCTCCCTCCCTCTCCTTCCCCCCTACCCCCCCCGACGCCCTCTTATCGCCGCCGAATCTGGGACAGCGCATGAAACCGGCCCCCCTCTCTCCCCCACCCCACTCCTCGAATCCCCCTACCCCACCCCTCCCGTTCCGCTAGACAATGCAACGGCGGTCGGACTCAACGCTTCAGCCGGCGTGGCGCACTTGACCTTCTGAGACTAGCGCTGACCGGTTGGAGGGGGGGGAGGGAGGGGGGGAGGGAGGGAGAGAAGGGGGGGAGGGGAAATCAGAGATAATCAGAGAAAGACCGAGAGAAATAAATAGAGAATAGCCGAGAAAACAGAAAGAGAATAACCCCGAAGCAAAAGCAAGCAAGGAGAGCGACCCCGCGAGACAAACCGCCCCTCTCCCCTTCCCCCTCCCTTCCTTCCTCTTCCCCCTCCCCCCCCGGATGTCTCAACCCCATCCCCCCCCCCCGCATCGAAGCCCGAAGACCCCGACAGACGGAGCGAGAATCACCGACGCCGCTAACGAGACGAGAGGCGATCAAAGGGTTACGTGGAGGTCGCGGGTCGTCCATTAGCGAAGAGAGGAGGACAGGTGGTCGCTTCCAGGTGACTCTGCGGTTCGGACCAGCGCACCTGTCGGAGGCGGCGGCGGCGGCGGTGGGGCGTGCGCGAGTGGTGGGCGTGTCTGTGCGAGGCAGAGGTTTGGGTTTATTGAAGAAACGGGTGGTATTCACTCTGATTAATATATGTAAGTGCATGTACTAACACATACATACATGCATAAATACATACACACACACAAACACACACATGCATACACAAACACACAACCACCCACCAACCACCCACAACACACACACACACAAAGTAAACCCTCCACCAACGCATAGTCACACCTCCTTCCCCCCACCCCACCCCCAACAAACACCCGTCAACCCCCCCCCACCCCCATGCACATCCCCTCCCCCCCCTTCACACAAACAAATTTAGGCCTACGTCTGCATCCCCCCCCCAAAAAA
Source organism: Penaeus vannamei (assembly GCF_003789085.1). Taxonomy (NCBI): domain Eukaryota; kingdom Metazoa; phylum Arthropoda; class Malacostraca; order Decapoda; family Penaeidae; genus Penaeus; species Penaeus vannamei. The sequence continues at coordinate 4,204 of NW_020870869.1, read as the reverse complement.
AAAAAAAAAAAAAAAAACTCCAGACCGGATACAACGTGACACTCCAATCCTCTATAAACATCAATCAACATCACCTTCAAAAGGCATTAGTTAAATACGTTTTTTTTCTCTTTTTTTTTTTCTTTAATTCTCCTTTTCGTTTCGGGGGAACAAAGCGAGAGGGGCGGCGTTTCTTCCGTTTTCCCCACGACCGGAATAATTAAAAGGAAATTAATGGCTTGTCCGCTGATTGACTATCTCGTTTATAAGAGGTAGGGGAAGGGGGAGTAAGGAGGGAGAGCGGTAGGTAAGAGGGGGGTTGGGGGAGGTAGGTGGGGGTTGGGGGAGGTAGGGGGGGTTGGGGGTGGTGGGAAGGGGTGTTGGAGGGAGGTAGGAAGGGGGGTTGGAGAGTGGAAGGGGGTAAGGAGTTTTAGGGAAGGGGATAGGTGAGTTGAGAGAGGAAAGGAAAGGAAGGGAAGGAAGGGAAGGGAAGGGAAGGGAAAGGAAAGGGAAGGGTAGGGGGGTTGGGAGGAGAGGGGAGGGAAGGAAGGGAAAGGGAGGGGAGGGGAGGGGAGGAAAGGAAGGGAAGGAGAGGTGAAAGGGAAGGGGAGGGAAAAGAAGGGGGTAGAAGGGGAGGGAAGATTAGGGAAAGGAGAGTTGAGAAATGGGACCGGAGGAGNGAGGGAAAGATTAGGGAAGGAGAGTTGAAGGGATGGGAGGGAGGAGGGGGAAGAAGAAGGGTCATGGAGGGAAGAATAGGCAAGGGAAGGAAAGAAGGAATAAAGAATGGAGTGAGGAAGTAAGGACGGGACGAGAAAGAGGGAAAAGAAGAGAGGGGGAAGGATGGAGGGGGGGGGGGGGGAGAACGGGAGCGAAGGATTGCAAGAGGAGAAACAAAAGCCAATATAACAAAAAATAAAAAAGAGAAAACCGCCCAAAAAGCAAGAATAGGAAAGGAGGGGAGGAGGAGGAGGTAGGAGGAGGAGGATGTGAGGAGGAGGAAAGGAGGAGGAGGAGGGGGGGGGAAGAAGGAGGAGGGGGAGGGAAGGGAGAAGAGGAAGGAGGAAGAGGAGGTTGGAGTGAGGTAAGGCCGAGGAGGAGGAGGAGGTTTAGGAGGAGGAGGAAGAGGAGGAGGAAGAGGAGGTGGAGTGAGGAGGAGGAGGAGGAGGAGGAGGAGGAGGAGGAGGAGGAGGAGGAAGAGAAGAGGAAGAAGAAGAAGAAGAAGAAGAAAGCAGAAGAAAGAAAGAAAAATCAAAAAAAGAAAATAAAGAAAAGAAGAAAGAGAAAAAAGGAAGACAACCCCCCCCCCCCAAAAAAAAAAAGAACAAAGTGATGAAAACATCAGAGACAAACTCTCCGAATCAGCCAGCATCGCGAAGGGAGGACAAGAAAAAGCCGAGGAAAAACACGTACATCCACACGCACCGCCGTTCGGATATTTGGGGTCAGTAAAACGCCGACGTCGAAACGGTCAAGAACAGCGCACCACCCTCCCACCTTCACCCCCTCACCCCACCCGCCATCTCTTATTTACTTGCGGTCAATTTAACAAATACTAAAAGCAAGCATAAACAAAAATAATAATAATAATAAATAAAAAATACACGGACAACTTCTGCATTTACTTGGGGTCTATTAACAAATACAAAAGCAAGTATAAAATAAAAAAATAAAAAAAAAGATAAAAAAAATACAAAGGACACTTCATCATCCGCGCAACGAAGCGGCGACAAGAAAAGAAAGAAAGAAAAGAGGAAAAGAAGAAAAAACAAGAAAAAACATTAAAAAACCCAGAGAAGCGAGATACATGACAAAGCGTTTCAAAAAGCACATGGGCCAAGCAATGTTCAAAAGTGTTCCTCCCGAAAAGAGGTGTGTGTGTGTGATGTGTGTGTGTGTGTGTGTGTGTTGTGTGTGTGTGTGTGTGTGTGTGTGTGTGTGTGGTGTGTGTGTGTGTGGTGTGTGTGTGTGAGAGAAGAGAGAGAGAGAGAGAGAGAGAGAGAGAGAGAGAGAAGAGAGAGAGAGAGGAGAGAGAGAGAGAGAGAGAGAGAGAGAGAGAGAGAGAGAGAGAGAGAGAGAGAGGGAGAGAGGGGAGAGAGAGAGAAGAGAGAGAGAGAGAGAGAGGAGAGAGAGAGAGAGAGAGAGAGAGAGAAGAGAGAGAGAGAGAGAGAGAGAGAGAGAGAGAGAGAGAGAGAGAGAAGAGAGAGAGAGTGTGAGAGAGAGAGAGAGTCTGTATATGCACGCGCGCGCAATGTATGCGACCGTGTACATGCGTGGGCTGCATACGGATGCATATGTGCGTGCGCGAGTCTCCGTACCCCCCCCACCCACCCCACCCCACCCTCCTTCTCCCGGTCGAGCACGCGGGTGAGATGTATTTTGTCCTAACATTGCTGCGAGAGTTGCCGCGGTGACGTCACGCCGGGAGGTCGCGGCCGCTTCCGAGCGGGGCGACGGCGGCAAGAGGTGTATCCAGCACCCAAGGTCGCGCTACAGTTTCTTGGCGTTCCTCTTTCCTCCATTTCGGGCGTGATTCACCCTCGTTAGCTTTCGTCGTGCGTCTGAAAAAATTAATTCGGTGCGTCTTTGGAGGGGGTTGTTCGCCTCGTTCCAGTTTTTTTTTTTTTTTCTTCCGCTTTGTCCTTCGCTTTTCCTACGTTAACGAAGCTTTCTCTCTCTCTTCCCTACTTCCCTGCTCTAATTTTCTTTCCTCTCTCCTCCTCCCCTATCTCCCCCTCCCCTAAACTCTCTCTCTTTTTCGTTCCAGTTTTCTCGACATTCTCTCGTCTCCTCTCGCCTCATCCCTCTCTCCTCCTCCCTCGTCCCCCTCCCTCCTTCCTCTCCCCCCCTCCTCCTCCTCCTCCCTCCTCCTCCTCCCTCCCTCCATCATCTCCCTCCTCCATCATCTCCCTCCTCCCTCCTCCTCCTTCTCCCTCCTTCTTCATTCCTCCTCCTTCCCACTTTTCAACACAGGCGACCTCCCGACCTCCCTCCACCTCGTAAGCGCTGTTTCGAAAAGAAGAACAGAAACAGCACAACAACACGAGAGAGCGAGAACACGACCGAGGACAAATAACAGAAGGATCCACTCAAGTAACTAAGATTGAAGAGGATAAAGAGGACATAGGGATAAATTAAATGTAATGCAATTTGAGAAAACAACACGAAGCTGGTCGAGAAACCAATAAACGTCTTGGGAGATGGAAAAAGGGACGGTCAAACCATTGCCTACATCTCTTCCGCTCTCTGTCTGTCTGTCTGTCTGTCTCTTCTCTCTCTCACTTTTCTCACTCTTATTTGTCCTTCTCTCCTTTTCTCCTTTTCTTTCATAGCCCTTTTCTCCCTCTCTCTCTCTTTTTCCTCTTTCTCATACTATACATTCTCTTTCTCTCACTGTCCCACTCTCACTCCCTGCTTTTACCTGTCTGTCTGTCTCAATCTCTTCTTTTCTCTTCTTCTCAATCCCTCGACTTTTATCTTCACATTTCCCTTTCCTGTCTCCTCTCCTCCTCTCTTTCCCTCTCTCTCTCCTATCCCTTCCCCCCTCCTCCTCTCTCCACCCCCCCCCATTCCCCTATCCCAATCCTAACCCCTCTCTCCTCCCTCCCTTCCCCTCTCACCTTGCGCTATCCCCACCCTCCCTTCCCCTAATTCCTCCCCTCTCCTCTCTCTTTTCCCCTCTCCCACCCCTCCCCCTATCCCTCCCACATCCCTCCCACCCTCCCCCCTTTCCCACCTCCTCCCCTCTCAATTCCCTTACAATCAACAAGAACAAGAAAGTCCCCCAAAGAACCTCTATATAAAACCGAAAGGAGATCAATAATACACTCTACCTCACCCTCCTCCCCCCCACCCCCCACCCCCAGCAGTATTGAACCTTCTTGTGACCCACCGATTGCCATAGTGTGGACGTAATGGCGCCACGCTCCGTATGGGCACCGAGCGCTCCTTGAGCGTACTCCGGAACTGCGTCGACGGCGACCCACTGCAGGGAACTCGCGTCGCCTCCCTCTTGTCCCTCTGTTTTCTGTTGGTTGTGGCTGCGGTTCTTTGTTCCCGTCTTTGTTTTATTTTATTTATTTATTTATTAATTATTATTTTTTTTTTTTTTTGGGGGGTTGGGGTTAGCTATTTATTTATCGGAGGGTTTTTGATTGGTTCTGCTTTGTGCCTCTCTCCCCATCATGGTTACGTAACGTTCTTTCTCTCTCGCGGGTGTTTTTTT